>QGMG01000499.1:0-26269 GCA_007825325.1 Lachnellula cervina | reverse complement strand
CCGTCTCCGCGGTAGCAACCAGACAAAACCCCGTCATTAGCACAATCTTAGCCCCTCTACTACTATTCTTATAAATATCCTTCAAGCCTGTAGATTGGAAACCCGGATTCTGTTTTGGATTTGGATTTGGACTTGGGTTTGGTTTTTGAGATGAGAAATTTCGGTGTAGTGGGGTTGGTGTATTTATGTTTGTGTTGTATGGGATGATGGCAAGATGTAGTGTTTTTAAAGGGAATGGTGATGCGTGCCGGAGCATTGTAATGTTGGTTGGTTGTGTAGGTGGTTGTTTCTTAATGTTGGGAGGTAGAGGTGTTTGGTTGGGAGTTTAGAGGCAGTGTTTAATTGTGAAGTTTGACGTTTTTGATAGAAGAGTCAAAGCTCAAGTTAATGTAATAGAAGGCGAGGAAGGGACGCTTTTTAAGTACGAGAATTGAGGTAACACCGTCCAGGCAGAAAGGGGCTCGCTTTTGCGGGCACCTAATTGGTTCGTTCGTGTACATCGCTAAGGACGTTGTAATAGAGCAAGCTTCCTGTTTATCCCGATCTCTGTTGTCAATTCAACATTTCACATAGTTCAATGACGATCATTAAAGTGATAGCTTGATTCTTATATCCCTACGCAACCTGAGAACCGCTATCTTCGACGTACTGCGGCCCCTCCAACTCCTCACCACCTTGCACCCAGACTTTCTCCAACTCCTTGTCGATCTCCAATTTCCTATTCTCCCACTCCTTGACCTTCTCAAGCCTCTCCCTAAGCTCCCCTAGCTCTCGCTCAACGCCCATCTTCTCCTCCACCGTTCCAATCCTCGTAAATGCCCACTCATTACCATCGTCGCCACCACCAAGACTCAAATTAAAAGTATGATATCTTTTAAGACTCGCCCGTGTACTGATCGTGATAAGCGTAATCCCCTTCTCCTTACAATTCTCATAAAGCAAGCCCTCAACATCACTACTAACCGCACTGGTGCCCTCATCAATAACCGCATAGCGCGGCTCATGATACAGCAACCTCGCAATACCCATGCGCTGTTTTTCGCCTCCACTCAAAACATCCTTCCATTCCTTCCGCGTATCCCAGCCTCCTTCACGGTCAGGCAGATAGCCTAGTTTCGCCTCTTCCAAAACGTGTTTCAGCTCTATGTCGCGCCGGCCTTTGTTGCGCATCTCGAGCTCGCCGTCGGGATAGATTACTTGGTCACGGAGAGTGCCGACGCTGAGGTAGGGGCGTTGCGGGAGGAACATTATGCCGTCTGTTCCTGTGGAGCGGGGGCGGGATACTAGGCCACGGTAAACGGGCCACAGGCCAGAGACGATACGGGACACGGCGCTTTTGCCTACGCCGTTGGGACCAGAGATCTGAGTGTTTGTTAGATGTGAGCTGGAAGGGAGCAGGGCGGAACTTACGAGGAGATGCTCGCCGGAATGAACGATTAGGGAGAGGGAGTCGATGAGTTCTTCGCCGCCGTGGGGAAAGATTGACGGGGCTACGATTGGGACGTTTTCTAAACGTACACCATCAAAACCCTTATGTATCGTGCCTTGCACGTCGGAGAGTGAGTATAATTCAGGTTGCGTTCCTCGAGGCGGGAAGTAAGCGTCTGCGTGAACTCGATGGAGGGTTGAGATTAACGTGTAGACTCGACTTGTATAACCAGCGAGCTCGGAGAGATCTTTGATGGAGTACATCATTCTTCCTCCGGCATCAGCTAGGGAAAGCATAAGTCGTTTATTGGTGATGAATTCCTTCATACGACCCCTTTCTCTTCCACCTATGATGGCTGGATCGGCGAGTTCTTGAATTCCTCCAAGGCCGCCCCAGGCTGGTAAAAAGACTGGTAGTGAACTCAAGAGATAGCCATATGCACTCCAGCTATACTTGAGAATAAAGTCTTCGAGGATGTTGTAACGAATCTTCAAAGTGTAGATCCCTTCCATCCATTTCTTTAGGCTCTTGAATTCCTTGTCTAAGAAGTTCTTTTCCATGTTCGCTCCACCGTAAAATGCTACTTCTTCCGCATTTGCTATGAGACGAGAATGGAGGGCTCTGAAGTCTCCTTCTTTGCGACCTTCAACAGCCTTTAGTTTTCCAAAGGGAGGAGACATCCTTCGGAGAAGACTAGCAGTGAGCAGATAGTTGCTCATCAGGCCAGCAAATGCGAGAGGACCAAGTGATCGATAGAGTTGGTAGTTGAAAACCATCAAATCTACAAATGGCTTTCCTAGTGAGGAGTAGAGACTTGCTGCAGAAGCGCAGAAGTGTGTGAGATCTTGAGTGATGAATTGGTCTGCTCCTCCAATTCCGCCATCCAAATTTGTTAATTTGTAGTAGTTGAGGTTGTCATTCAAGTAGAGATCATGGATGTATCGGGTGAGCCGTGTTCGAAAGGCAATTGAGACTTTGGATTGTAGAAATTTGATCATGGCGTTTGTGTAGGAGGCAAGACTTCCAATACCACACCACTGAATGGAGTTAGATGTAGATCATGGATGGATATTATATAAGTACAGATGAAGAGGAGATGTTTAGATTGTAGAACCTAGGAAACAAAAAGAACAACTGGATTCCAAACCAAAGTAACAAGAAAGGATTCGATAGCTTACCTTGACGATTCCCCATATGAACGACCTCCCATTACCAGCAACAAGATCCCGAACGATCTCTCCGTCTAATCTAGCCACCACCAACGAAAGGTACGTCCGCAGCATTAGAAACATTCCATGACTCAACAAAAGCCCCGTCTCTTTACTCGTCCATCTCGGTATCATAATACTCAGCAGACTGAGGAACTGGTGCAGGAATGCGAGATTGAGACCTGGCTTTGTCTGCGGTGGCGGTATTTGCGGGGTATCCCCGTCTGTGAGCCCTGAAGCTCTCGGCGGATTGAGGAACAGCCTACGGTGGGCATCAAATGTCGTAGGCTTCGTAGGATTTATGGTGACTTTCGACGTCGAGTCTTGGTAGGGCACATATATAACTCTGGAGCCATCCTTGTTGAGGAGTCCTGAATTTCGCCGTAGCAGTCGTCGTCCTTGCTCTTTCTCCTTGCGCTGTTTCTTCCACCGTCTTGTAGTTTCAGCACCACCTGCTACTATCGAGAGAGTTAGGAGGAGTGCGCCGAGTAGTCTTGTTGCCTTTGAGGTGTTTTTCAGGCGTTGGCGGATGAGGTTGGAGTACCGATGGTACAGGTTGGCCAGCGGATCCGCAGAATACCGCAGGGTCGACTGAGAAGCCATTGTATCCAAGCAGACAAGGTCTTCGGTCTCGCAGATGCAGTTGTCGTTCCTTTTGCCTGTTCACATGTTTCCTGCGGGGACGATAGCTATTCTGCTGTAGCACGGTATTGTTGTTCCCAAATCATGTACGCAGTCGTCGATGAGCATTTAATGCGCCGCCAGTGCGCCGGTCATTATCCTGCTAAATAAATACTCTAGAGATTCTTAATCAAGGAGGTTTATGAAGTAGGCAGTGATTAATAGCGTTACCAAAAGCGCTTCGAAGCTTTCTTGCGCATGTGAATACCGTCCTATACTGTCTGTAAACCCCGGCCGAGGCATGTGAAGTTAAATCGTCCGTGACCTGATTGATGGCTTCGCTTCTGCTTCCCCGCCAAAGTTTCACTGTACGGGGTACGAGAATCTTGGAGCAATGGGCCCCCAAAACAAGGTCCGGCCCGTCATCTTGGAGGGCTCTCCGTACAGGCAGGTCAAGAAAAAGGAATGAAAAGTTACTCAGAATCCAAGACATCAAGAACTTCTGAAGAAGTCTCAGAATTGTTCCCGAAACCCGCCTATCCGTTGCCTTGGCTGGCCTGGCCTGGGCCTTCACTTGTAGAAGGTCGAGGTCACCGGCAATCAGACCGACAACGGGCTCAAAATGCGACCACCAGGCGAAGGAAGGTTGAATTAAATACTGTATCAATCTGTTGCATCTTGTCTCGTGCTTGCTTCTCTCTCATTTCCGTCTCCATCCTTCCCCTTCCCCTTCCCCTTCCCCTTCCCCTTCCCTTCACCGCAAGATGGAAGAAAGAAAGACGATGGAATGGCTTCAAAAAGTAGCAAGCTTCATCCTAGTTCAATAGGAGGCTTCCCGTACATGGCGATCAAGCCGATTGGGTTCAACTCGTAGCCGCCATGGTGGAGACTTTTGAGTTTTGACCTCAGTAGTATCCTATCCCAACATCCATTTTCAGTGCCTCACCATCCAACATCTCCATACACTACGGTACGGGTATACGAGTACAGGAGTCGGGACGCTTCTCACGACTTTATAGGTAGAGGGGAAGAAGCAGGTACAGAAAGAGGCGTGTTGGACGAGGTGAGCTACCCTATCACATGTACTGCACTCTCTATTTATATCCCATCTACTGTATTCGCGGGCAATGAAGGTCAAAAGCATGAGTGGGCCGGTCTGCGGAGTAGGTATGTAGGCATTGCATCGCACAGCATTGAGCCTTGAGGTCAGCCTAGGGCCTATGTATCGTCCCCATACGGGGTTTTCAGGTGACATGGTTGCATTTCCGACATGAGTTGCAAGTACCGTACCTTGATACAAATACATGGTCGCTTTCACAGGAGAAATACACCATGACGGTACGGTACAAATACAAATAACCTTTTGTAACAGGACAGGGTAAATAGAAGCATTCGGCAATCAAGCCCCTGGTGGCTTGGATCGGTGTAAAAGGGCCTTTGATTGGAGGAGTTGTGATGACCAGCAGAACAGAACAGAGCCAGGCGCCTAATATTCGCCCCTAAGCTTCTGTGATGTGATGTTGTTGAGCCCTGGCTGCGGGCTGGGCTGGTGAAAGGAAACCTCCCTCCCTGCCCTCCCCTGATAGCGCCTTGAAGCCAGTGGGAAATACAATACGTAAATTAGGTACCTTAGGTAGGTGTCTTGATAGGCTTCAAGCCCAAGGTTTGTTCGAAGGGCAGACGCGGAAAAGAAAAGCCATAGCATAGGTAGTATACTGTAGCATAGCATAGCATGGCATGGCCAGAAGATGCAGAGGGAAAGCCGTAGCAGTAGCAGTACAGTACTGGTGGTAGGGGGAGGGGAGCCCTGAATGCTGATTGCTTCTGCGTATGTTGTACTCAAGCTCTGCTCTCTTCAACAAACAAACAACTGTCCACTTTGACTCCAAAAATTAAAACTAAACCGTCTTCCAAATAATTACTCCATCCAATTGTTCTTCACACTTCTCTTCTTCTTCCACTTGACTTGATTTGACTTGCTAGAAGTAGATCGCAAGCAATCTTATTGTCATCTCGCTAAATTACTTGGACTGTCGACCCGCATCAAACCTCTCCTCTCTCGGTCTCGGTCAACTCTCAGCCTCTACCCAGCTCTTCGACCTTTCCTCTACACAGCTTCTATCAAAGCTTCTTCTAATTGTAACCTCATTCCCTGCCTCGACTGTCGCATCGCGCTGCGCCAATTCTCAGCTGTTTCTATAATCGCATTCCATGCGCAACGAGATCGGATGGTGCTAAAGCCGGTTTAGAGATCGAACGAACCGCAGGTCAACGACGCGTGCACCACCCACAAGTGATACGTTTGGGAAGGCATCACGGCGCTCCATCACGGATTTACCCCGAGGACTAGTATTGCCCTCGATGAGTAATGAGACTGCTCAGCCAACTGAGCAAAATCACAACCGATCAGCATCTGTAGAGGGTACTAAGGCGAGACCGCCCGCGCTGGACACATCAAGCTGTATGTTTACTTCATTCTGCAAGCCAATTAATGGGTTTGCTGTCAATCTAGCTAGCCTTATCATGAAAGCGCGAGTGGCATGAAAGGTCGCAGCTAATAATCAATGCAGTCACAAACGCCCCCCAACCCCCCAGCTCATCGACCCAGACGACCTCCACAGCACAAAACACCGCCAGCACCGACAATTCGGAGACGCCTGTCCTGTCAGGGTCACAGAACGAGAAGGACGGTCTGCAGGTAGCCGACGAAGCTCCTGAAGTGCCACAGAAGAACCGCGGTCTGCTCCACGTTCCATCAAGAACCTCTTCGCAAAAGATAGAACCATCACCGACATCAACTGGCCTTAGCGGAGCAACTGTTACCGACCCAAGAGGCAGTCTAGGGGGTCGATCGAAGGATTCAAAGGGGAGCATATTGGGGAGGCGGCGGAATGGGAGTGCGACCAGCAGCAAGATGTCGATAACACCAGGTCCCAATACGGGCTCTACTGGGCAGAACCCCACATCAAGCGCTGCTGCCAACAAGCCCCAGAAGAAGAAGAACTTTCTGTCATTTCTTTGCTGTATGGCTCCAGACGATGCCAATACATTAGATCCTGGGGAAGCTACACCTCCGAACAAAGTTGCAAAGGCTCCAGGAGGGCGTTCAACGACGGTTAGCAGGCCAGATCATTCGGCGATAAACCAGACGAATAATGCTATGGCACAACCTGACAAGGAAAAAGCAGCTCTGCAGAATGAGGAGCCGAGTAAAGAGCGGAATGAGACGCCAAGTCTGGATTCGGGCAGGACATTGCAACTGGGAGCCGCTTTACCAGCAAATGGCGATTTAAACCGACCAGTTGACACCCGTGATGCACCGTTGCCAGAATTGCCCAAGGAAGCTGAATCTTCGAGTGCCGCTCAAACTACGCAACACAACCCCTCTATTGCGGTGCAAAGTCCGGCGAGAACGGAGCCAGGATCTGCAGTGCCACAAGATTCGTCCGACCAAAAGGACGGAGGAGGGGATATTCTAATGCAGGATTCGGAACCCGTACCAATAACAAAAGATGAGTCCTCAGTTACAGTTCCCAGAGGTGATGAGATAGCAAAACCCGTGCTTCCTCCACCTCCTCCGGTCCCTCAGCCAGGGCCAAGCGAAGAACCAGGAAATGAACTTGAGCAGAAGCAACAATGGCTACTTCCACCAATTGCCCCAAGATTCCAAGGAAAGAAGTGCTTGGTTTTGGACCTAGATGAAACACTAGTACACAGCAGCTTCAAGGTAATTCAAGTGTCACATGTTGAAGACTGAGCGCTAACCTGTTTAATAGATTTTACACCAAGCTGATTTCACCATTCCAGTTGAGATTGAAGGTCAATACCACAATGTGTACGTGATTAAGCGACCAGGTGTAGACCAGTTTATGAAGCGCGTTGGCGAGCTTTACGAGGTTGTAGTCTTCACTGCTTCTGTTTCAAAGGTAAGACACCCTAGATTTCTCTCGTTGACTGAAGCTAAAGATTTTCTAGTACGGCGATCCTCTCCTAGATCAATTAGACATCCACCACGTAGTACACCACCGGCTTTTCAGAGAAAGTTGTTACAACCACCAAGGAAACTATGTCAAAGATCTGTCCCAGGTTGGCCGAGATCTTAAAGAGACCATCATCATCGACAATTCACCAACTTCTTACATTTTCCATCCCCAACATGCCGTACCCATCAGCAGTTGGTTTTCGGACGCTCACGACAACGAGCTCCTAGACCTAATTCCCGTTCTCGAAGATCTGGCAGGCTCGCAGGTGCGAGACGTCAGTTTGGTTCTCGATGTCGCCCTTTGAAGCAAATTTTGAAGTGCGATCCAGCATGCAGATACTCTTGCTATCATAGCGGATGGCGTTCGGTTGATACCTTTGGTTTCATTGTAGAATGTACTGTTTAATCTATATAATGGGGCGAATTGGCCCCACCTTTTGATACGCAGAGGAGGGCATTCAAGCGGTTCACCAAAATTGGAGAGACTGGAAGAAGCTGGTGTCTTAGGGTTGTAACAAGGGAGAGGTAGCTGAGTACAGGCCTCACAAAAGCTCTCCACGGGCGGCCTTGGTGCCGCCAAATATTCTTTTCTTATCCGAATGGAGGTGCTGGTGCCAAATATGGTAGAAGAGGCACAGAGGAAACCCCACCCCAAATATTTTCATTTGTTATTCATCTTCACCTCAAGCATGCGTGTATAGGCGCGGCATCATGTAACAAAGCATAGTCGAGGTTGGTGGTGTTGGATGAGGCATCGGATCATAGCCACGATGCGCTTCGTCACCAAATACAATTTGTAAATTGAATTTTGGACTTTTCTAAATATGGTGAGAATTAATATAACCTACTTATGGAACTAGGTATTGTTCCTGCTTCTAAAAAACCGAAAAACAGTACTCTATCCGTGGATGCAGACTCCTTGGCTTTCATCTCATCCCCGGACCCACTCGAAACTTAGCGCGGACTAATCCCTGTCAAAAGCGAGCCTCCCTTTCAATCGTGTCCTTAATATTTTGGACTTCACACGACTCCGACCAAACCACAACCTCATAACTTCCACTCCTTTGCAATTGTGACCTCCTCAACTTTTTCACATCGTCCCATACTCGCAATCCAAGACAGGAAAAATGGTACGCATTCCCTGCCGCCCCTATACTGCGCTGATCACTTCACCTCATGGGCAATCCCCATCATCTGCCAACTACACCGCGCTCCTCTCTGCCCTTCTAGAGCCCCAAGCTAATTCAATCAAACAGTCTTCACCACGCGCATCCTCCCCCGTTAACTCCCCTATCGGCGCTTCCACTGGCCGCCCTTCCTCACCCACTCCCCCCGGTGGCCCCAAGACCGCCATCCGTAGACGAGCGGCTGCTGATCAGAAGGACAAGGTTGCGAATGCGCGACCGAGCTCGACGAGGGCTGCTGGTGCTGGGGGAAGCAGTTCTACTATGCTGAGTATGTGCTTGTGACCCCGTTTGATTTGGGCGTGGTGTTGGGAAAGAGTGGTGTACTGAGGAGCGAGGGCATTTGGATGATGGGGCTTGGGAAGACTTGGGATGTTGAAGAACCTATGCTAATGTGTAGAATAGGACTTTACACCGATGAGAGCCCAGGATTAAAGGTTGATCCAGTCGTCGTGCTTGTTCTGTCGCTGGTGTTCATTTTCAGTGTTGTTGCGCTGCATAGTACGTTTCTACATTCCCCCGACCCTAAAGAACATGTCGATGATCGCTAACGCTGGTACAGTCATTGCGAAGGTCACGAGGAAATTCTCCAGCTAGATATGAGTTGCGAAGGGTGAAGAAATCTACATGGAGAGAGCGTAGTGGAATTGGAATTGGAGGGCGAAGTGGAAAATACATTGCATACATATGGATCTGGTTCGGTCTTGGTCAATAATGCGAATTGGGCGTCGGCTTCTTTTTGGGCCCACCAGGCCCAGTGTACTATAGCAAGCTGAGATTTCAATCAAAAGCCAGGAGTTTCTCACATGGGATTTTGCTCTACAAATATATTCTCATTACACGGGTTTGCAAACGTATTGGACGATGTGTTGTATCAGGATATGAAGTTATATACCTCCAAATTCAAGCTATCTATATAATGCTACTTGGGACGGGATTCTATGGTTTTTGGAGTAAAGCGCCCTCATCCTAGATATCCCTATCTGTTATTTACACCTTCCATCCTGAACTCCAAGATCCTACCTGCTAGTAATACTTACACATCACAACCCTCCCCTTCATAAACACCAAGATTCTCATTAACTCCATACAAACCCCACTACCTCCCAACCCACATCAAGCACCCTCCTCAACTGGCTCCTTAAGCCCCCCCAAAACCGCCTTAACCCACGGCAAAAAGCCCTTCGGTCCAACACCACTCCTACTCCCCCCACCACCATTACCACTGCCCCCACTCCCAGCACCACCACTACCACCCTTCAAATGCACGCTCGTCCTGCCCGCACTAAGCGCATGCACCTCCCTCGCAATGTCCAGCTTCTTCTCAATCCCAAGGGTCGCGCCCACGAAAACGTGATCGATGCTCGAGGTTGAGGACAGCGCAAAGGCGGACTGCACGTCGGCGGTGCAGGTGCCCGTGTAGATTTCTAGGTCCACGTCGTCGACGAGCTGGATCTGAGCATCGGACATGGAGATGTGGTTGCGGGAGAGGAGGAGGATCGATGTTGCCATGTTGGGAGGGCGAGAGGAGATGGGAGGGGTGAAGTGTATGGTGGTTTAGTGAGGTATAAGTAAGTGTTTGATATGTGATATATGTAGGTGGTTTCTACGTTTATGTTTATGTTTATGTTTATATACGAAGTAGCAGGGCTTGGTTGGCTGAGGGGAGCTCGATTGATACTCCGGAGTACTGTACGGTACAGTACTTTGCTTTTTTATAAGTTTCGGCTTCCAGTATCACCGAGTCATCGCCGAGTGCCGTCCCGAATGTACCGGTCCGGTTGTCGTCACTCACTCACTACAGTTCCCGCTCTTGCTCGACATCTACACCTTTCTGGCTCATTGATTGCATCAGTCCTGCTACTTCACAGTAAGAGTGGCCAATATGGAAACCCTGTAGCCAGGGATTGAGAATTTTGGTTCGTATATCTGCCGCCGGTCATAGATAGCTATTTGCGCTAATTTCACTCCTAGGTCTGATATACTGCTACATACTCTCGATGGACCTGGACGATACCGGTATTCAGGAGCTGGCAAGGTTTGGCGTCATTGCTGGGCTGGAGATGGCAATATAGCCGGTTTCCCTAGGGACATATTGTGAAGCTTTTTCAGGTGACGTTTCATCTAGAAAAAGAGCGGATTTGGTTTTGATTGAGTGGTTTTCTTTGAAAGATATCGAAACTACGAGGAATACTTTGTGGATTAAATGGAGAACAAATGCATGGACTCAACCAAAACCAAGCCTATTTTGTGTATGTGTCTTATTCAAAATATGTTCTTGCGTCCAATTGTTCTAAGTATCTCAAAAAACCATAGGTGCGTGGATCATACAGTCCCCTTTTCACGAAAGCGAGAGCCGCTCAAGTTTTACTTGGACCTTTCGCCTCTCCACTCAAGATTTCGCAGGCAGAATCTAAAGAAAGCGGCAGGAACAGATTCTTTCTCGATTCGAGAGTGTCCCTTTCCAGCTATAGCCTCGAAAGAAAGTGCTAGAGTCCTAAACAGCCTCGTTGGAAAAAACTCGCTTCACCCACGCTTCCCTCGCAGAATCTGCAGTAACACTGACCTTAGCATTAGGTGCAAAAGCCTGAAATCGATGGAAAGCCCCAGGCCAAACATGCAACTCTGCTTGAACACCAGAAGCCCAAAGTAAAGAAGCATAAGCCACATTCTCATCCCTGAAAACTTCCGCAGAGCCGACTTCAATGCAAGCAGGCGGCAAGCCCTTGAATTCAGTTGCCCTGGAAGGCGCGGCATAGATGCTCACATTTTTCAGGCCCCTCCGCTCTCCAAGTAAAGTATCCCATGCCATCTCGGCGCTTCCGCGGGTGAGTGTACCATCTCTGGTGTATTGGTGGCTAGATACGGTGTCCAAGCGATCGTCAATCATGGGACATTGCAGAATCTGCGCACATATGGCAGGTCCGCCATGATCTCGAGCATACAAAGCCACGCCAGCAGCAAGTCCAGCACCAGCCGAACTACCCGCTACGATCAGCTTTGCAGGGTTGATGGCCAGCTCCGCAAGATGATCACCAGTCCAGACCAATGCTGCGTAGCAATCCGCGATGGGAGCCGGGTCTGGGTTTTCTGGCGTAAGACGGTATTCTACTGAGATGACAACGGCGTCTAAATCCTCCACAAATCCAAGAAGGTTCGGTATACCACCAAATCGATTGCCGGAGAAGAAACCTCCTCCATGCATCCAGAGTATTCCAGGGCGGGACTGAGAGGTGGACGTAGAGGTGGTAGAACGGAAGATGGAGAGGGTGATCTCGCCGCCAGGAGTCTGAATTGCGCGTTCTTCGTGGGACAAGGTGGCCAGAAAGGATACCTTTAACATCCAGGCTTGCTCTCGCTCGAATGGCTGGAATGGATTCCGGAGTTATGATGACGGGAAGGTTGAGACTGGTAAGTGTTCTGCCTAACTCTTCATCATAAGGCGGACAGGGGATTTCAGATTGCATTCTTGTTGATTGTTGATTGTATCTTATAATTATTTGATGTCTTTATCGAATCCTTTTTTAGGCAAGTGTACCTAGAATATATCACGAATCAAACTTTTCAGTGAAGGCTAGGTTTGGGAGGTGAGTGGGATTTATAGGTTGCGTTGCTTCATACCTGTCGGTTGGCTCAGCCCGATGCTATCTAACCCCGGGCCGAACACGGCAGCATGAGATTTGTATTTGGAGCTGATGGCCTTTCTCAGCTTACAGGACTATTATAATGGCTAAGATCGATCGAGCATATAATAGAGAAGAGTAGTCGCTTTCCCTCTTCCGAAAGAGCGCAAAAGAATGCAGACTTTTACCGCTTTTGCTAGTTTGATATATGAATGAGAACATTAATAGAAGTATTTACTTGCAAGATATGAAATAAACCAATTTGTGTGCATGGCGCGTCTCCATGAATCCCCATACCTTACTCAAACTCTTACCAGCGTGGCACCCCTTCAACTCATAGATGTCGAACCTTTTATTTGTTTCTCTTTCTCGTCACCAGCGGTCTGGCCATGGTTCCAGCATCGGCTCACTTCTCTCTAGCGCTATCCACCAAAAAGTACCCCGACTGAAGCAGAAGGTTAGGTTAGAAGGAGAGATTAAGTCACCAGCAGTACTTGATATACAGTTTTCAATCATTAGGAGGCCCAGCATCTAGTGCTTTAGGATAAATTTACATTAATAATAATGATCCCGCCGAACCACAGAGAACAACAGGGTTTCATGTTTTCATCTCTCATCAACCCTCATTTAATAACATTCTCCCTCAACCCGCTCGTCCTTAGACTGAACACGCCGTGCCCATTGCGATTGCCATTTCCACTTTTGCCTTCCTTGCCCTCGTTTTCCAACGCCCTCCTAACCTGCTCCCCAATCGCGCCCCCAGCATTACTATCCGCACTACCGCTCCTGCTCACTACACTAGCACCGTCACTCCCCCTTCCACCACCAACCATCAACAGCCCTTTCACACCCCCAGCCTTCCTCGCCGGCAACTCGCTCGTCCCCGCACTACACACATAAAGTAGATATTTCAAATTCGGCAACGTCTGCCTAATATCCAGCACTTTTAGCCCCTGACTCTCCGCCAAGCACTCGATATCCTTATTCAACAGAAAAACTCCGTATTCAAAGCGGAAGCGTAATGTGCCTTTGTTGTAGAGCGGGAATGTGCGTTGGTTGTCTTGCAGTTTGGAGATGTAGTCATGGATTATGGAGCGAGAGCCGTAGACTGTAATGGGGTAGGGGAGCGCGATCGAGAGATAATAATGTAGCATATCTACTACGCGGGCCACGTGGCCGAGGGCGGCGGAGACGGTGTCTTCGTCTGCGTCGTCGAAGTGGGAGTTTGGGAGGGGAAGGGAGCAGATGGTGAACAGGAGCGGAGAAGTAGTGGGCTCGATTGGGAAAATAGCAAGGAGCTCTTCGCAGATCCGACGGCGCTGTTGATGGATTTCTGCAGTCGTGGTGCTGAGAAGTGCTTTGCAATTTGCAAGCTTCTCTTGGGCGTTGTTGATATCGTCCATTACCCGCGCTTGGACTTCTTTGCCTGATTGTATTGCTTTCCTTCTCGCAGCTATCGAAGCTTTAAGCTCAGCCCGCCTCCGGATGGACTGCTTAAGCAATTTCTTCTCAGAAGTAACATATCTCGAAGCAAGCGCCACCTCTTCCCTAGCTTGAGGCGATTCATCTATCGGCATATCCTTCAAGATAGCATTAATCTGACTCGCAATATCCTCCCTCGTAGCCAGCGCATCCTGTATCGACTCATCCAAGTTCGAAAGCCGCATCAGCGCACTATAACTCGACGTAGGTGCCGCTGGAGCAGGTTTTGGCTTTGGAGGTTTCGAAGCCAACTCAATAGTATATATCCCATCCACAAGCTGGAAAAGTATACAATTTGGTGGAAAGGCATGGTTCTCCAGCCTGCCAATAAACTGCAAGCTTTGCAGATTAACCTCTTCTTCAATGAGTGGCACAAAGTCCTCCCTCTTCACCCAGATCCGGACCGTAACTGTATCCAAACGGCTCGTAGCTGGTCCCATTTCCGAGAGATCGAAGAAGCGAAAGGTGGGGTTCATGGCTTTCTCCACTACCTCACTGATATACACAGGCTCGTCGGATTCCCGACCATCAACATGTAACGAAAAGAACGTATCCGCCATGCGCGCATCAATCACATCCTCGAGCTTCTTCTGCCTTGAAACCGGGCTCGCAGCCCCCCAATTCGAGCTCCTCCTCCTTCCATTCTGTGTCGGCCGCAGGACTTCTGAGGACTGCGCATGGTGCAGCTGGGGCTCGCGCTTTTGGGATGTTTTGTTGAGAGCGGCATCGTCAATTGTTTGGCCGCGTGGACGAGTGAGGGTAAGATTTCGGAGGTATATGCCTTGGAGATGCCGCAGTTTTCGATTTTGGGGTAGCAGGAGAGGCCGCGATGCCTCTGAGGCCATGGTTAGGGGTGTAGAGTTGGAGCTGTAGTGGTGTTGTGTTGCTAGATATGGTTTAGCTGCTCATCGGTGAAACAGCTAGCTAAGCCCCGGCTCTCAGCCTCGTGCGTGAGGCTCGGACTTTGAAATATTCATGTACCAAAATGTTTGCCACGAACAGTTGAGACTATCAAAGAGAAAAAGGGTGTGAAATTTTGTGACGTGTCACGCAGTTGAAGCCTCTCGAGTTGAAAATTATTATTCTGGTAAGACCAGTTTAATGTCGTAGGTTACCTTAGACTCAGCTCGAGCACAGCAATTTGTGACACCCTATAGGCAAATCAAAACTTCACCATTTTATGATCCAGTCTTTCCCAATAACCTCCCATTCCGACTCCGACCAGGTAGAAATTCCATAACACCATGCCGATTCCATAACTTTTGCCTTACATTCCCAGACTCCTCTTATTACATCATCTCCTCCTACCAGCTGCCGTGACAGCAGCCCTCGGCTTGCAATCATTTGGCGCAATCGGGTGCAGCATAATCTTATTAACGTGCTGTGGACTATTGAACGCATATCCCTTATGCCAATCATAGCTGACCGCATAAGCAAACATCGTCCCATCCATATTGAAAGCAGTAGCTGAAATGGGTGCCCCAACAGATGGATATCCCTTAAGCCGGTTGTGCGCGTCCTTGTCCCAGAAATGGAACGTACCATCTGATCCTGCCGAGCTAAAGGTACCATGAACGGGGTGGAAGGAGATGGCGTTGACGGTGAAGACTTGGACTGTTTTATCTTTGTCCGGTAGAGTTCTGTGACAGCGGAACGCGAAATTGCGGCTGTACAACATTATTAGCTCTAACTTTCTCACGAGAACTTAGTCCATACCTTTGATCCTTCTGCGCAATATACTGAAACCCACATCTCCCCTCTATACTCCCCACGGCAAAGCCCGACGCATCAATAAAGCAGCTCACAACTCTCGTCTGCTCCTTGAGCGGACTATCTCTCGTCTCAAAGATCGTAGTCGGAGCATTGAGATCCACAATATGTATATGTTTCTCCGCCGTCCCAATCACAAGCAGCTGCTCCTTCACATCCATTGCATATACTCTGTCATGGCACACAAGCGTCGCTGCCGGGGTCTGCTGTCTCAAGTCCCAATACCTAACACTCTTATCCCAGGAGCCTGTCGCCAGCATCGGCGCATTCGCGTTCGGCATATTGAAGAAACGGATTGAGCGGATAGGCGCGTCATGTGAGGAAACTGTCTGCGCGGGGGCTCCGTTTGCATTGAGATCAAGGAGTTTGGCAGATCGGTCTGCGCCTGCTCCTGCGACTTTGGTGCCGTCCTGATAGATGTTAGACATGAATCCACCGCTGAGAGAATGATATACATACCTTTGACCAGTCGCATGCAAGGACTGGACCCTCGAAGTCAATGGCCGCAACGCCTGTACCCGTCTGGATGGTTCGAACATCATAGATCCTAACCCTACTATCCCAGGATCCTACAGCTAGGAAGTTTGCAGCTGGCGACCAAGATAAAGAGGAGATGCTATCATCCGGCGGCATCGAAAGCGTAGCATCCCTGCTGAGATCATTTGCAGCCATGTTGCTGGAGGGGGTAGCTGAACGGAAAAGTGAAGACATGTTTGCTGGTACTGTACTGATGCTGGACAAGAAAAGAAACCCGACGATTTGAATAGAGGAAGACAAAGTTGAAGGTTGAATAATGAATGTGAATTTAAGGAAATGTGACTTACAGCTACCTCGACCTATCCAGACTTACGCTTCGTTCTCCAATGCGAGATTCACCAGCTTCATCGCATTTATCCCCTGCATCTTGAGGAATGCGAGATCAGATAAGTACGGAATAGCTGTAGCACTAAGCGGCGGCGGCAAGGAGCTTGGACCATTACACGTGATCTACCCACACTTGTTGTCAAGCGAGGACGAGGCGAGGGGTTGGAAAGGGGGGGGTTGCAGTGCATTGGGGGGTCATATAGTAGATGTGATACTCTCAAGCACATTCGTTCGAATCAGGTATTTGTGATACAACATCAACATGGTATGATGGTCAGCCTAGAGATTGGCTGCATCACCCCTCCTTTGCATCAGCCCAGAAAAACTGGAGTGCAGGCATTGCAAGTATCTATCCATAGATTGGGGGATCTTGGTATAAAATGGTTGATAATGTAGGCAGTCTCCTCAAATGATATACCGAGATTAGCGATTCTTATTATGCTGAATGTGTTTCTATCTATGTATGTGCCCGCCCTCATCTCTCATTTGGAGGCACACAAGCGGTGGTAGGTATTTGTTAAAAATCCCGAAAAGCACTTTTATTGAGCTTTGACTTCGAGAGCCTAGCAGTAGCATGGCATTGTAATTCGCACAACTATTCCTTCCCGATATCCATTATATCCACTGATGCTTCCCGTAAACATTTCCAACCCCCCCAAACGCTGAATGCAATGCTGTCTATGTTGAATGCTTGATATCCCCAACGCCAAAGAAATCCTAAATCAATATATCCAGTTTGGACCAGCTTGGAAGCTATTTGTCCTTGAGCAGAGTATGAACAGGAGCGTTGAGCTTGTCTCGGCCCTTTAGGAAATCGATCTCGAGAATGAAGAGGAATGCCATTAGATCTCCACCAGCTTTCTCAACAAGTTGTCCAGCAGCTGCGGCAGATCCACCTGTTTTACCGCGTTAAAATCAACACGTTTGAGATGCGAGAAGCCACCAAAGGGAGATGGACGTATTCAACTTACCAGTTGCAATTATGTCGTCCACTACCAAAACCTTCTGCCCCTTCTCTATAGCATCTGTTTGAATTTGAAAGAAATCCTGCCCATACTCCTTATCAAAGCTTGCCTCCTCAGTAGGGCCAGGCAATTTACCCCTCTTCCTGACCGGCGCAAAGCCAGCACCAAGACGCAAGGCAAGGCTAGGGCCAAACAAGAAACCTCTTGCATCGAGCCCCACTACGACGTCTGGCTTGACGCCATTTGTGAATTCGAGGACTTGTAGTTCGAGAGTTCGGATGAGTTTTTCGTGCAGGGCATGGTTTGCGAAGAGCGGGAGGATGTCGATAAAGTCGATGCCCTTGATAGGGAAATCGGCGAAATTTCGCAGGGCGGCTCGCAGGCTTATCTTTGAACTGGCGAGTTCGGAGGCACTGGCGGCAGAGGTGGGGGGCTGGGACTCGAATCTCGTGGCATGGTTATTGCCTACTTGTTGTGAGTCGGCGGTAGGAGCTTCAGGTGTTTGTTGTGTGTTCATCGTGACGAGAAGAGAGGAGAAAGGAAGGTGAGGTGATGTCGGTAGTGAGATATGCAAATGGATAGAAAAAATTCTAGGATTGGAAACGCGGCGGTAGTTCGGTGGGCCTTGGTGGGCTGGGCTGCCTGTCTTTGCAGGGTGGGCTCGGAAAGTCTTGGGCAGGGAGGGGAGGCAAAGGGAGGGGAGGGTGAGAGAAGACGGGGCTGGAACCGCAAATCGCAGAGAAAGATGGGCGTGGAGGCTGATGCAGTATACTGTACGGAGTAGTATTGTGCTGTACTGGCAGCTAGATGCGATCGATCGTGCGGTCAAGCGATTACAGCGCTACTAGTTATTAAAAAAAGGCGGTGGGGGAAGAGTGAAAGACACTGGCACTGGGCAGGTTTAGACAGCCACACCAAGGCGGCAGAAGTGACAGTCAGTAGTACTGTACCTAGGTACTGTAGTAATAATAAGGAAGGTATGGCAGTCTGACAGCAGTGACTGAGATCCGGTAGGCTCCGGAGTCGAAGCCGTGTGGCTATTTGTGGCAAGTGAGAAAGAGCGAATTGTTTAAGTAGAGTGTTTCAGCAGCGATTTGCAGGTTGTTTTTACAGGTGATGCTTACTATTTTTCGCCCAATTTAGAGCTACCCCCAAGACTAGGGATTTCACTCTAAACCCAAATCAGCAGAAGGGATTTCACTCTAAACCTAAAGTAAGAGAATCCTAAAAACTTTTATAGCTGCTATAAAAGTTTTCAGGTGCTTTTCACTGCCTTAGAGAAGCTAGCGTAGTCCCATATTAGCTGTAAAGAGTATAGGGTATTCTATAATTAGACATTAGTTATATGTGATGCTATAGTGATGCTAAGGTGAAGTAATAATAATAATATTAATAAAATGGACAACCTACTACAATTTGACTTCTAGGATCCTGCATTCTTAGAATAGTAGAGGTTGCAACCACCTCTTTCACCTATATAAAGTTAGGACCTTTAGGACCTTATACTGCCTATTAATAATAATGCTAAGGGCGCCGTTACTAAGGGGTCCCAAAATCGCAATTTGCTACCTGAACTATATACTAAAAACCACCAATTTAAGGACCTCCAATTGCGATTTGTAGCCTTAGATTAATAGCTACCCCCTATAGCATCACCACCCTCTATAGCATTACTACTAGGAACGCTATTCCCTTCTAACCCTGCTAAACTAAATAGCAAAGCGCTAGTGAAGCTAAAGCGTATAAAAGCACTAAAACCACTAAAAGCGAAGAAGCTAAGAAAGAAGGTAGAGATAGCAAAATAGTAAATCGAGCGAATAGCAATTGAGAGAGTAGATGCGGACAAACGAGCAAGGGCAGCTAAGAAAGCTAAGAAAGCTAAGAGGAGTAGTGAGGAGGAGTCATTTTTGCAAATATTAGCAATAGAAGCTATAGAGCAAATAGAGCATTAGCAATTAGCTTAAATTGCAGCTCAAGCTAATAACTTTAGATATAATAAGAATAAGCTTGCCTTAAATAATAAATCTAGGGTCTTTAACGAGCCTAATAAGCCTAATAAAGAGGAAGAGGAAGAGGAAGAGGAAGAGGAGAAGGAGGTAGCGCTAGGAGGTAGAAAAGGGCAACTATTATCTTCTAATTACCTCTTAATTCTTATTTGTATTTGCATCGATTTAGGCTAGGAGAATTATAGTTATGCTAGCTTTAAAGAACCTGCCTTTTAGAAGCACGTTTGTGTAGCATTCAAGGAAGCAGTATAGAGAGATCACTAGATATTAAAGCGCGTAATAGTAGTTGCTATAGAGGGGTATTAGAAGCTTAGAAGTCTTAAGGGATAGGCGTTAGACAATTCAGGTGAAATCGACTGTAAGAATATATAGGAAAGCTTAAAGGTTTTAGTAATAAAAGAATAGGTAAAGATCCTCGATGAAGCTAATCTTGAAGCTATAAAGGCAGTAGAGCTGAAAGGCTAAAAAGAGGAGGAAACAATTGTATCTATATACTAGAGAGAGGATTAGTTTAGAAGGTTTAAAGATAAGCATAGCTTATAAGAAGAGACTAAATCCGATGCTCCTAGATCTAGTAGGAAGAAGCAAAAGATAAAAGCTTAGAGAGATGCTAAGAATAATACTCTATCTGCTAGCAATGCTCTAATGGCTTAAATAGTTAAGCTATATAAGCAGGACCTTAAGGAAGGATAAGAAGAGCGCTTAGCTAGAACTAAAGGCATTTTGCTAGCTATAATAGACAAGCGATTTGAGGCTATAGGAAGTCGATTAGGGATAGTAGAGGAAGCTGTTTAAGCATCTAAGAAAGCTATAAAAGCAGTTGTAATAGAGTAAGGCATTTAGGGAGGTAAGGTAGACAATTTAATAGCTTTAAATTATTATATCAAGGCAATGTTAGAAGCATTCTTATAGAGGACAGATCGAATTTAGGCTGACTAATTTATTTATTTTATTCACTGCATTATACTATTTCTTATAATACTTCTAAAATGAGATTAAAGTGTAGATTTTAGTGTGTTTTTAATATATTTTCTCTAATAGCGGAGTACTTTTTAAATAATATTTCTTGTAACACCTTGCATTTTACTTAAAATCTTAACTAAAACCTTAGCTTCTACTCTATATCCTCTATCTCAACTAATATAGTTTCGTATAAATACTCTTCTATAGTTAGAGGATATACGCTAAAACGACTAGGAATATGCTTATACTATAGGCAGGTATATAGATTCAATATAAGTATTGCTATTATATAAAATAGAGCTACTAGTTGGAGGCCTGTTTTGATACCCTTTTCCTAGAAGGTATATCCCTAAAGCGCCTAGGTCTTTCTAAAGGCCTACTTAATAGTAATTTTATATAAGGATATATAGCAGTTCCAGTTCTGCTTATACTGCTTAAGGTATTATTGCTCCCTCTAATCCTTAAATAGTAAAGCTATCCTATAAAATTACTAATATGCCTTATCTCTAAACAGCCTTAAAATACCACTTCCTATCTTCCCTCGATTAACCTTTCGAATATAATCTTAGATCCCTAAGCGAATAAATATATGCCAATTAGGGAGAGCGCTATAGAAAGGCCTAATAATCAAGGAGACAATAAGATCTAGTGTTGTAATAGCTTAGTATTCCATTCTATAGTTATGCTTGTTTCTATTATAAAAGACTGCCTAATCTAACTAGCCTAGAGGTCTAGAATTTGGTCGAAAGGTGCTATTAATAAAGCCCTAAATCCTAGCAATTCTAGCATTACTATAGCTCTCTAAGACGACTTCTATAGCCTCTACAAATTCCTTTAATCGATTGTAATCCGCTAATTGTAGGTGCTATATTAAAATATCCCCCTATTATATAACTAGGAAAGCGCAGGTGTCTAGGAATACAGTTAATAACTAAGCAGGGGATTTATAGAAGTGATTAGCAAGAAGATTCTATTGATTTGGATATAATAATTAAGCGCAGATAATAGCAAGAGCTAATGCTAGTTTATATTGGCATCTATATTAGTAAATATAGTTTTCTAGCTTAAGAAGAGGTGCTAATCGTTTAAGTTGTAGCATAGTAAAGCAATACCAAAAAATTGCATTTCCTTTAGACTCGAGATCCAAATTATACCCTCCTTTTTAATACTAGTATATAGAGCAACAATAGAGGCAATAATAAGGTGCTAAAGGCATTACAGAACGCGTTCTTTAGTATTAAGCAATAAGTATAAGGCGTAGAACCTTATAGCAACGTTTCTAGCGTATAGAAGGCATTACAATTACGCTATAGTTAGAATTATTATAGTTACAAAACGCGATTTTTCTATAGTAAGGGTCGCGAAAACATTCTAATATTACTACTCTAAGCGTAGTACGCGTCCCCCTATATACACTAATTGCTTTAGGCCTCAAAATTAGCCTGTAAAATGACCCCTGCCGCCACCTGCAAATCGCTGCTGAAACACTCTAGTTGAGGGACGTGGGATGTGTTCAAAGACGGTGTTTTGCAAGGTTGTGTGTGCATTAAGGCTCAAGCATGTGCATGGAGGGGCAGTAGTGGCGTTCTAGCCTAGTCCACGGGAGGGGAGGGGAGGGGAGGGGAGGATCTATTTACCTACCTATAGGTACCTAACTTAAGTAAGGTAGGGTACGGGAAAGTAGGTACTCGTAGTTGACTAGAGAGGCGTTGTCACGAATTGCCAACACACCTTCCTTGCGAGCATTCTCTTTCTCCTAAACCCATTTCATTCCCATTCCCATTCCCATCCTCATTCTCATTCTCATATGGTGCAATAATCCTGCAATCATGAATCATGATACTCTCCCTCCTTGGAGTCTACCTGTAGGGAAAACTGCATGACTTGTCATGATATATAAAACGGCCGTCTCCGTTTCCACTCAGGAGCATAAGCCCATCCCCATCCATCCTATCCCCACTATTCCACCGCAATATTTCCCCCGGTTTTGCAAATTTTCTTCCATGGCTCCATGGCATGGCTAAAAAACCGCATTGAACCGAAGAGGTCACAAACAAAGAGTGTACTGTACGGAAACCAATCGTAAGCCAGGCTAGGGACCTGCCACTTCCACTTCATCTCATCTTCTTGGTTGATACCACCCACGCCCTTCGCCATTCGCCCTTCCTGCCAGACCCGAAGGAGTAATCGACTAGAAGTGAGGCCTTTTTTCACATGCTTTCCGTATTTCTGTCTATCATCAAGTTAAGTTATGAGGTCTTATCTGTTCCCGAGGTGTTCTCCTTCCGATTTGAGGGAAAACTTGCTTGTATTTCTCCTCCCCGTGGAGTAAGGGAGGGTAGGGTAGGTAGTCAGGAAAAGATATAGGCGCCGAAAGATGGCCTGCTCCGTAAAGTTGCACAGCATGAACTGAAATGGAAATACAAGGGCTGCGTCGGCAATCGTCTGAACTTGAAGTTGATGCACAGAAGAGGTGCAGTGCACAACATTCAAGCGGCTGGGATCGTTATCGATAAGAATGTTAAGAAAAAAGGGGGGTGAAATGCAGGCACCAGCATTGATTTCAGGCTTGACCGCTGCTTCGAGCACTGGATTGGGATAGAGGCGCATATAGACGGGTATTAATGAAGCTTGTAGGTGAGAGCTAAACCCACGAGGAAGTTGTACTCCGTATGCTACTGTAACGAGATTATATTTCCGTTACAGTCACGTGGAATGGCTATCTGCGACTTGAGATCGTCTGTCTCTACCTAGGTATTTCTGCAATATATATGTCCGTCCTCCTCAATTTCCATTCGCCTTCTAGAATCCATCTCCAAATATTATTATCGATCGGCCCGCTTGCGCTTCCCGCTCGGCCTCTTCGCCCGCTCCTGCTGTTGCTTTGGTTCTTGCTGTCCCTCGTCCCGTTTTCGCTTCTTGTTCGCGATCGGCCTGTTCGCCTTCTCTAGCTGCTGCACTTCCTGTTGCACCTCGTCGTCTTTCTGGTAATTTGGAGATATATGCAGACCGGCCGGAAGTTTGCCCAGATGCCAGCACTGAAGCATTCGTACCACCTCCTCCCAACTAGAATCCCAACCTACAATTCTACCCCAAGCAGAAGCACCTTTGGGCTCCAGCCATTTCTGGCGACGTGACAACTCCTTGTGCTTGGTGATCATTCCACCTCCCGCTTTAAGCCTGTGCTGCTGGAAGCACAAAACGAAATGTCTGCAGCCATCGTAGATATGATCTGCGTTCCAAACACCCATTGAGATATCGATCCGCGTGGAAGTCCAAGTAGAGAGAAAGTCGGAGCTATTATCTCGAGGGTCATCATCCAAGTCTCGATCATAGACAAACACTTCTTGGATAGACTGCCAGTGGTAAAAAGCCCAGTCGGGAAACACGACGAAAAGCGTATCGATGTCCGGGTTGATGTAAATACACCGCTCATTTCTCGTTTGTTTGGAGGACACAGCCTTCCGCTTCTTATGAGGACGGGAACCTTCTTCGGAGCAGGAATATGAACGTTTGAATGAGGATTCACTGCTGGAGTCGTAATCTTCGAAAGATGATTCGCTCCCCGAGTCGTCAATTTCATGCCATGCTGGCTCCTCTTCTACCTCAACCTCGAAACATCTCTTGAAGATCTTGAGGCCCTCGTTTCGAGATTCTCCACAGGCATGTAGCACTGCCGGAATAGGCGAGACAGAGGTGAATTGTGGTGTCTTTTCACTTGGTGAACCTTGGCTGCTCCACCAGTGCTTCAGCGTGAACGCAACCTCTATATCTCGGGGCTGCTTGGCAGCGTGTCTCCATATCCGCTCGCGAATTAGTGGTGGAAGTTGGGCAAATAGAGTGAAGGTTGTTGTGGTTTCTTGGCTTTCGGAATCCGTGCTTGGAGAGGGCGAGGGAGACCGCGACTCGTCGTCTGACATTTTGATTTGGCTAGAGGCGGAAACACAACAGCAAGAAGTGGATGAGTAGACAGAACAGGAGATTCTGCTCTTTGAAGAGATGGGACTCGCATAAGATCGAAGTTGAGATACAGAGATGAACTTGAATACATACAGAAGAGACGAAGGCTAAATAAAGATAGGTAGGTAAAGTTGTGACAATAGAGAAGGATGGCTACAATAGAGCTCGAAGGTGACAATAGGAAGGCAAGGCGACCCGAGATGGAAGGCCGGGTACTGTAACGAATTGCTCCAATTCACCGCTCGGAAGTGTCAGGCTGGATGGAGTAAACCAAGTCTGTGATTCACCGCTCAAAAGTGCCAGGCTGGAGTAACCCAAGTCTGTTCATCTTGGAAAACTTCTCGCCAACCAACCAACCTCCAAAGCAAAAATATATCCTCACCATGCCGTCGCATGCAGCAGTAAACGCGGATATGGCTCTCGAAACATTCGAGCTGTTCCCTATCCTCCCAATCGAGTAAGTGGCATTCATCAATCGGAGCTTCTCTCCAGGTCGTTTGAGGAGTTGCCAGTGCAAGGCAGGGCAGGACTCCGCTGGAGCCAGAGCCTTCTACTCGCCAGCTGCTTTTCCAAGAAACAGTGCTGACTCCAGATTTGTGTCTTTAGGCTTCGACTCAAAATCTGGGGCATAGCCGCATACCAACCTCACGATGTCCACGCCACAATCATTCTTGTCGAGAGCAAAGGGGGTCGCAAGAAACCGCAATTCAAGTCTCTCACCAAAGTTCCGGCTATCCTGCACACAAACCACGAAGCTCGCACTGAAGCCCTCAAGTTCTTCACAAAATGCCTCCCGGAAATGAATTGCTCGCAAATTTTCACCTTCCTGAGAAAAAATGCTGAGAATAGGATGACACGTGGTATGTGGTCTGCGATGGGTATCTTGCTGCAAGGGGATCAAACGCCCACTTTGGGATCTCTTCTGCAGTTGCCCTTCCAAAAGCCAGCTCAACGCATCTACATCAACCCCGTAACGGACCTACTCTACTTTGACATCCCCAAAGCCAATCGAAGTATGCTATCCTTTTTGGGTTGTGGTAACGTTGCTCAACAATGGCGCGAAATCAAGCGGCAGCAGGGTGATCAGCCAGACTTCGATACCTTACAGCAGCGGGGTATTTTTCCCATCGGAATCAGCACATGCCCGGTTATGGGGAGGATTTGGCATCATGTTGAAACGAGTTTTCGACACGGTAGGGGATACCACGGGACCAGGTGCATTTATATCATGAAGATGGTTGAGCACAGCGAGGTTCCGAATGAAGAAGAAGAAGAAGAAGAAGAAGATAATGATGCTGGCCAGCTCGAGCAGGCTGTGCATCGAAGATGCGAGATTTATTTCGCCGTTAACGCATGTGGAATCTTCAAGGTGTCTGAGAAGTTGAAGACATGGGATTATATGGTGCAGGGGTTAATTGTAGAATTTGTCCTTGAAGAGGGATATAAGAGACACTACAAATGGTGGAGGCGTGGTGGCCGCCTCTTGAAGTTTATCTTCACTCTAGGCCGATCCTAGCGAACATTGGCTGAATGTATCCGACCTAGAGAGAAAGAGCTACGAACAGGACAACGGTTGAAGTTGGTTATTTTGCACCTACTTGTTGTGGTGGTTAAGTAGCATCTGGCATCTGGTGCATCAGTGCGTACTGTACCTACTGTCCATGAATACCGACCGTATCAGCGCAAAACTCAACGTTCAGCAATGCCGGTGTGACCAGGAAGAAGTATATTGCGTGAGTGAAGCAGTTCACGAGCTTCATGTCTTGAGATGAATTGTCCCAAGCTCCCCTCCAAGCCGCGTCAATCAGTTTTCTCCTACTGAATCCCCGGAATATTTCAAATACTACCTAGGTACATGTGTACGTACATGCCCCTTTCTCTTCTCATCCTCGCCTCACCAGTCGACGTAAGTATCGACCAATATCCCACACGCGGCAAGCTAACAAAGGGCTTACGAATCTCAACTTTACCGCCCTACTGCTCACTCAATCCGCCCTTAAAACCCTCCGTAAGATATAAATGAACCCAGAAATTTATCCTCCTCAGACATATCTCTACTGTACCCCACTCAAGACCAGACCGACCACACAGCTCCTAATCCTCCAATGCGTTGTCGCCCATAACATTCAAAATATGACGTAACTCCTGCCAACCCTTTGAAAGAACCCCGCCCCTCTCTCCAAGAAAAATCTTCCTGAAATTCAATTTAACT
>QGMG01000498.1:0-26297 GCA_007825325.1 Lachnellula cervina | reverse complement strand
CTAAAAGATCTACTGGTATTGAAATATGGAGTAAAAACAGTCTCCACTGTCAGACTTAAAAAAAATGCGAGTACAGCTCCTACATGAAGCATATGCTTTTAGTGGAGCGCTTATCTCCGAATTCCCCAATAATAGGTTCCGGTTCAAGTCTGAGTTCTTCCGTCGACTAGTCGGTCCACGTTTTCAGCTCTCGTCTCTTCAGCCATTTCTCGAATAGTTACAAGAGCATATCCACCTGTACCTGTACCATTCCTCTACTTTGTGATCTTTTGAGGTTTTAGTGCCGCTGGGATACCGGTTTAGCTTTCGGGAATATCACTCGTTGTGACGTTTTTGGCGGTGAAGGCATAAAGGCTCAAAACTTTGGCTTGCCGTTCTGACGTTGAAGGCGTTGGTAACACTTGATAGTCTTTCAGGGGGGCGTTGTGTAAAATGGGGACCCAGTTGGTTTTCGGCGACTGCTTGTGTCAGTATACTGTGGAGTCTTCCCCAAACTGACATCTGGTTAATCTAATCTATCCTACGACAACGATCACAATGCCGAGCATGAATGTTATATTTCCTGTATCGTGGACCCAGAAGAGGTCCCAGTCTACCTCCACCCATCTCCGTAGTTCGGATTTCCAGAACCAATCATTGTGCTGTCATTATGATGCGCTATCAAAATAGAGCCGTATTGCTCCGCGAATGAAGGATCAAGCTTCTACGGAAAGGAGCTTTCCATCTGCAAACGCTTTGGAATACAGTCATCGCTCCATATGCAATGTTCTTATCAGCGTCTCCTATTTCAATACCTTCTAGTCCAGTCGCTTGATACTATAGATTCTAGCGCTTATCTTGAATATGGGAAAGTCGGAAGTCTGTTCCCGACGGTGGGGATAGCTCCATTTTGGGGAAAGCAAGGTCTCTCACCGACGCCCTCTGTTGCTGTCCTGGCAGCATGTGTTTAAACCCGAACAGTAGGATCGGCAGTGTCAACACTGCACGTAGAAAGTGTTTTACGCAATGGGAAAGGAGGAGATGTGTTGGGGTGCTTTGATTATGCACCAGTTGAAGCGCTTGTTTGAAGCTGGCCAAATGACGGTGTATAATGTTTCTTCCAAGTGATTAACAACATATACATGTTCAAAGTCCCACAATAGAAATTTCCGTGGCTCAGGAATCGTAGCATTTCTTCCAGATATCAGGACATCCCACAGTTTCAACCAGGATACTACTTAATTGCTTTCTTCTTTTGATGCAGCACAATGGACGCGCTTAATAATTCAGTTCCTTATCAGGTCTCTGTGCCTTACCTGAGCTTGAACGGAAGTGATACTGCGAAGTCACTCGGTCGTTCCATTCAACCAGCAGATATTTTATCATATTTATGGTCATTTGTGACAATATGGAGGTTGCTGGTCGTCCTCCTTGTACTCGGGAACCTCAAGAATATTCCCTTAATGTGGCATGTGAGTATGCACAAACCCTCTATTTCATTCATCATCTAACCTCATTTTCAGCTTCGGATAGTCAACGCCTTTAGATTTGCCTGTCGGAGTCAAAGACCGAAAGTGCCTGTGACTTGGGAACATATATTCCAACCTTTGATCACAACCAACCACGCCCCAATCATGGAAATTGATTTCAATCTCCACAGTATGTACCTCCATCACTTCCATCCCAGTATGTTCTAACCGAAACTTTCAGAATCCAACTCTTCTTACTTTTCAGATCTCGACGTCGCCCGTACCCATCTCGTTTGCACTCTCTTCTCCACCGGCCTGGAACACTTCCGTGGTGGAACAGCAGCCATCAATGGATCAAAAGAGCCGCTCTTCGGACTCGCCCTCGGCGCCGTCAGCTGCTCTTTCAAGCGCGAGCTGAAACCATACGAGACGTATGAGCTCTGGACCAGAGTCCTGACATGGGACGAGAAGTGGTTTTACATACTGACGCATTTCGTACGCAAGGACGCCGTCGTACCCAACAAATACACGCTCTATCCACAACAAGGCTCCTCGGGCGAAACCTCGAAACCTCGCAGCAGCGCCGACGACATGCTCAGCAACAAAGCCATCGTGGCGACGGCACTGAGCAAATGCGTGTTCAAGCAAGGACGGCGGACCGTCTCGCCAGCGCTCATGCTCAAGATATCCGGCCTGCTGCCCGTCAAGTCACTCGACGAGACGCTCGAGCTTGAGCCTGCAAGTGTGCCGTCATCGCGGTCTTCGGACTCGGGCATCGAGATGGACGATAGCAGGGAGATGCGGGATCTAGAGAAGCTCGAACGCGAGCGGTTGCGCGGCATGGCTGTTGCTGCTACGCTGACGGCGCAGGGCCAGGATCCGTTGGAGATGGAGTTTACGGCTGAGGGGGATGCGCTGGGGAGGCATACGGATGGGACGGGGATTACGGGGGTGGTTTCTACACTTGCTCAACTTGCGCATCTGAAGACAAGTCAGATTTTATAGAAGATAAACACTCGTTAGAAAGGGTTTTTTTTGTATTTATATTTAGACAGTATATACCACAGCGATAGCGAATACTCAAGTCATATTTTCCACTTCCAATCCTAAATCTCACTTGAGTAACTTACTCACTTTCAAGTAATCAACAACTAACTATAAACTGTAACTCTCCCTGAAAAAATCCGATTTTAAACCCCTTCAAAAATGAAGCTAGAAAAAAAAGGATCTGCAACAACAAGCAAACAAACACGGAAAGGTCTCTCTCTCTCTCTCGGGAGGTAACGTGCCGAGTCTAAAGCGCACACTACCTACCTGCTAGAAGCCCAAAGAGCCCCACCGCACCCAAACCACCACGTTAGCTAACCCAAGCCTCTTACGCCGCCCCGACGTTAGCGTCAAAGATCTGCCGTCCCTTATCAGCACCGCATCTCCCGGGCGCGGGAGGAATAGTATAGTATAGTACAGTGAGTGGATCAATATATTCTCACTCCGTACTTACTCGAATACAGTACAGTACTTTGTAGACTAAAGTAGCGGATCTACACATGGTACATTGCATTGCGTTGACCGGACCGGGACCCCCAGTACAATAGTGGAATGGATGAACGCATGCATACTCGTACATCCACTCTATTTTAGCTTCAGCTGGAGATGAGATGCATGCAGACGTCTTCCGAACTTTGATTCGTATGTGTTGGTGTCATGGCTTTTTTTGCTATTGGTTCGTGTTGTTTGTTTAATGGATGAATGGATGCCTGCGAGAAAGCGTGATTTTTATACATTGTGCACGTGGGTTTGGGACCCGTCTGAGCGAAGGGCTTTACACTCACTCGGAGGCTTCGTGATTCTAAATTGAACAGCCCTGGGTCTACGATAATCTCATAATCTACCATCACTTGCCTAACACTTTTCCTTTGTTTCGGTCTCTTTCTTGACGTCCAATATGGTCGAAGCAACAGATCCGGGAGAAGGAGAATTATTAACCACATCGAATGTTGTCGAAGAAGCAGAATCATCCAAACCATCCAATATGGTCGAAGAAACAGTTCCCCAAGAAGGAGAATTTCTACCCGCATCGAATATGGTTGAAGAAGCAGAATCATTAAAACCATCCAATATGGTCGAAGAAACAGGTCCCCAGGCAGCAGAATTATCATCCCCAACGAAGATGGTCGAAGAAACAGATCCCTTGGAAGCAGAATCATCGACCCCACGAGCCATATCTTCCAATGGAACAAATCCTCTTCCCACCATACTTGACGTACAAACACCAGAACCAGCTCACACAACATCTCCCCAACCCGAAATACCACCTAGAAACTCGTCAGCTAGGAACTCATCAGCTAGAAACTCATCAGCTAGAAACTCGTCAATTCAAACACCCAGACACCGCTCACCATCACCCACCCCATACCTACAAATCCTCTTCCACGGCGCCATAGAAGCCAGCAACCCACCACTCCGTCTCCTCGCCTCCCATTCATCCCTCAACTCCAAAGCGTCAAGCCACAGCTCAGAGTTCCGCTCCGAAAGATCACCAGTTCCGTCTTTCCGGCCACTGAGCACTACGTTTGAAGACCAGAGACACGAGGGGAAGAGGGGGCTCAGTATTACGAGTAAGACTAAGATTTTCGAGCCGGGGTTGATGGGCGGTGAGGATTCACGAGGAACGACGTTGAGGGGGAGCTGGGGAAGTGGTTCGCTTTCGCGTCCTGAGAAGAAGCTGGAAGCTGGAAATGGGGATATTCCCGAGGAGAACCTCAGCGATTCTCCCAGTGCCAACTTAGAGCTCGCCACAGAGGAAGAAATCTCAGGCGGGGAGAAGGAGGAACACGTGTACCCTAAGCCATTGGCGCTGAGTTTCCTCATCATAGGAATCGCCTTGAGCGTTTTCCTTATTTCTCTTGATCGGACTATTATCACAACCGTAAGTAAATCATAATCGATCAAGATTGCAGCAAAAAGAGGAAAACTGACCAGGAATTCTTTTTCAGGCAATTCCTTACATTACCAACGAGTTCCACTCCTACGACGACATAGGCTGGTACGGATCCGCGTACCTACTCACAGCCTCTGCATTTCAACCGCTTTATGGCCGCATCTTCATGTCGTTTAACATGAAATGGTCATATTTAACGGCGCTCGGATTGTTCGAGTTGGGCAGTCTGATTTGTGGCGTCGCTCCTAGTTCGGTAGCGTTGATTATTGGAAGAGCCATTGCCGGGCTGGGCAGTGCGGGGATATTGACAGGGAGTTTTGTCGTAGTTGCGAATGCAGTGCCATTGGCAAGAAGGCCTTTGTTGACTGCTGTGGTGGGGCTGATGTGAGTCTTTCTGTTTTCCCTATTCAAAAGGAATAAAAACTGAACGAGTCGTAGGTTCGGCGTGGGAGCAACTGCTGGTCCTCTGCTTGGAGGTGTCTTCACTGACCTTGTTACATGGAGATGGTGTTTCTACATCAATCTCCCCGTTGGTGGCACCACAGTCGCAGCAATGGTCTTATTTTTCCACCCTCCAAGAAAGCACGCCTTGATGGGAAAATCTTTCTTGTACCGCGTGATGAAGCTTGATCTCATCGGTAACGCGGTTCTTCTTGCCGCATCCATCATGCTGTTCCTCGCCTTCCAGTTCACGGAACAGCAAATGCCCTGGGGTAGTGCGGAAGTGGTCGGGTTATTGACAGGCAGCGGAGTAACGTTTATACTCTTCTGTGTCTGGCAATGGTGGAAAGCAGATGGTGCACTCATGCCTCCTAGAATCCTCAAACAGAGAAGTGTAGCTGCAGCCTGCGCCATGTCCTTCTGCATCTATTCTGCGATCCTGATCCACACGTACTATCTCCCCATGTGGTTTCAAGCTATAAAAGGGGATTCGGCCATTCACGCAGGTGTGAATATGATTCCATATGTTGCAGCAAACGCCATTTTCTCTCTCATAGCAGGCATTTTCGTCTCCAAAAACGGATACTTTACTGCCCCTGCTATTCTCGGGTGTGCGATCGGGACGGTGGGGTGCGGCTTGCTGAGTACTATTGATGCGAGCACTTCTACTTCTAAATGGATTGGATATGAAATCCTTGCGTCAGTAGGAATAGGTATGGCGATCCAGCAAGGCTTCACAGCTATCCAGATTGTACTGCCCTTGGACGAAGTGGCGATTGGCACCGCAGCTGTAGTTGCGTTCCAGTCGTTAGGAGGAGCAATCTTTGTATCCGTAGGGAACACAATCTTGCAGAACTCGCTCCTGACTGCGGGACGCAGTAACATGTTGCCTGGGGTGGATGTGCAAGCGGTCATCAATGCTGGTGCTTCCGAGTTTCGGAAGAAAGTGACGGCTGAACAGCTGCCTGCGCTGATTGACGTGTATAACAAGGCGCTGCAGAAGGTGTTTATTGCTGCGATTCCCATGGCCGGTTTGGCGATGATAAGCGCGCTTTTCTTTGAGTGGCGGAGTGTGGATGATAAGAAGAAGAGTGCAGATGAAGAGGTCCTGAGACAGAGAGAGAAGAGGAAGAAGATTGAGAGTACGATCGTGGAGGCGAATCAGGAGCTTCCAACTCGTGATGGAGTTGCTGCGAATCCCCTTGAAATCCCAAGGAAGGAGTAATGTAATGAGATATGATATGTTCTAATCTGGCTTAGCAAATTGCGATAATAAAAGCAACAAGTTTATAATGTCTAACTTCGTGAGTATCCGTATGAAAGAAAGCATCTGAGGGTTGGAAAATTACTCCGCCAATTCGGTCTAAATAGATGGCATATAATGCGTAATAAATGTTATACGCATATCAAGCTTTTCACCAGACCCTATTTTGTAATAAGATATCACGAAAGAGGAAGAAACGAGGAAAAAGGCGACGTCGAGGTCGAGTCTTGAGTGAACGCAACGTGAACCCTGGAGAGACAATCACGTGTATTGGACCTCGGAGCTAAAACAGTAAACAAAAATGAAAGCCAAGAATTTAAAGCGCGTTATAACTTCACTTTCTCTTCATTATTTCCAAGTTGCCAATTCTTGCAGAGAATTTTTCGAGGAAGGCATTTAAACCTCACCTGCGATTAAATATCAAAGATGACGACTCTTAAAGTCTCTAGTCGCAGTACGTATTTCACACCTTTCAAATACGAGCACCTCCACTCCCTTGACTGACAAAACCCCCACCAGGCCCCAACAAGCCTGTCAAGAAGCTACCCACGAGCATTGAGATCACAGACAAAACCACAGTACAAGATGTCAAGGAAAAGCTCGCGAAACCCGGCCATTGGGACCCAGAGCGCCTCGGAATCTACGACTCGTCGAAGAAGCTTCTCAAGGACCGACGAGCGATAGTGAGCCAGCAAGAGAGCATAATGGCCGATCAAGAACTCCTAGTCAAAGACCTAGGTACACAAACCCCCTCTCTGCACAATAGACACAAAACTGACAACACCAGGACCACAACTCTCCTGGACCACTGTCTTCATAATCGAATATCTGGGCCCCATCCTCATCAACCTCGCCGTACCCCTCCTCCTGCGCCCCTACATCTACCGCACCTCGGCGCCGCTCTCAAGCTCGCAATACCTAGCCATGGCGATGATCGTCGCGCATTTCCTGAAGCGGGAGTACGAGACGCTGTTTGTGCATCGATTCAGCCTGGCCACGATGCCGCTGTTCAACATCTTCAAGAACAGCGCGCATTACTGGTTTCTCTCGGGGTTCAACCTCGCGTACTGGGTTTATGCTCCTACCTCTTACACGGCGCAGTCGAGTCCTACGATCGATAAGCTGAATATTGCGGGTGCTGTGCTGTATTTGTTTGGGGAGGTCAGTAACTTCCATACACACGTCACGCTGTCGAAACTGCGGTCCAAGGGCGGTACTGAGAGGGGTATCCCCAAGGGGTATGGGTTTGGGTGGGTGACGTGCCCGAATTATTTCTTTGAGCTGCTTGCGTGGACGGGCGTGCTGTGCGTGACGAGGAGCTGGGCGACGGTGTTGTTCATGGGCGCAGCGTGGGGGCAGATGCATTTGTGGGCTGTTAAGAAGGAGAAGGCGCTTAGGAAGGAGTTTCCGGATACGTATACGAAGAAGAAGCATGTCATTGTGCCGTTTGTGGGTTAGAAGGACTTGCACGTTGTCCGGTTTATGGGGTTGGGGTTCTGGAAATGGATCTCGGGGGTGTACCAGGGACAGATAGTAGGTGTATGATTGGCATGGAAATAGACACGAGATGGATGGCCTTGCTATTTGTAATCTAGTAGAATAATGTTTAAACATGAAGATTATGATGCTCAGTCTCCCGATACACTTCAAGTGAAGTCATCTGCTTCAATTCTCCATCTTCGCTGTGCACAGCTTTTTTTAATTGGCCTCTATTTGTCATTTTCTCTCATCACTTCAATTAGCTAGAACGAATGAATTGCACTCTCTGCTATTATTTCTTCATAATTTGACACTTCCTATGCCCTGTCGCTGCAAGCTACATTACTAAGTCCGCACAAGCAATGAACAGTCAAGACCAAAGTTTCAAAATCCTCACAACCCGTGCTCGTTAGATATATTTTTATTAGCTCTTATAATATTCTCTCACTTACATACCCCACCCCTCATTCATAAACAGCAATAGCCTCCTCAAAACTATCATCAATTGGCACTGTACTTTGTAGACAAGGATGAGAGATGATCGTACCCGGAAAAGATGTGGATGCGGAGAAGAACCTGGAATAAATATGGGTCGTTGTATGGTTGCTGGGGTTGACGTGGGGAAGACCCTGGTCTACTCCGTACCGCGGTGTACTGTACGGTAATTGCAACAAACATGTGATTAATTTATCTTTCACATTGAGAGCGGAAGAGAAGAGGGCGTAAAAGAGGCAGATTCAAGTTGAGCCAACAGGCAACAAAAAGGTCTTAAGCTAATGGCGAAAAAAGCGCTCCATCGGACTTCCTACTCCATATAGTACTTGTGGAAATGCACGAAACCGCTAAAGAGCGATGGCGTAGTTAGATCTGGAAGATCAGGAACAAAGCTACCAATATTCGCTACGCTTTGTTAATCAAGAATAGCCTTAAGCCAAGTATATATAATGCCTCGACTAACTTTATGGATAGAGTGTAGCGCAAAGAAGGGAGAAGGTTTATAAGAAGCTCCACCCCACCGATCCGCTTTCGGCAGTGGATGAATTGCCGAGAGCTTTTTCTCCATCCTCATTTCTTTCCATGCATCTGTCCAACCTCTACTTTCACGCCTTTAAGGTGCCATTGCACATCGCCCTCTGGAACTCTTCCCATTGATTCCACCCTGACCGTGATCGCTTCAATTCACGTGCTGCTTGAAGGCTCAAGAAATAAAGTTCTCACAAATGCAGATGCTTTGATTGGCCAGCGCCTTGAATCAGACGTTCCCGTTCATATTGACAATGGATAAGAATTCTCTTTCTTATATTGGCCGCTTACAGATTTCCTTTCTTCACAATGTCACTATCTGTGTCACTGCTAGAATATGCCCCACGGTTTCGTGATGTACCGCTTCTGCTTCCACAGTGTCTCAAAAGCATGCGTTTCCGTATCATCCATTGCTTGCTCTCGCACAGAGACAAACTACCTTGTACAAACGCGCATTACATGCCTCTTTTCTTTGAAATATGTTTTCCATTATCCGCCGTTTGATAAGCGCATTTGCGCCCAATTCTACAAACGTTCCTCCGAAGAGGGGATCGTTGACGATGGATTCCAAAACCTCTACGCTTCAGTCGGAGCCCAGATCAGAAATCGCTCTGGCGCCCAAGATGTCAGGGTCTTTGCGGCAGGATATGCCTCATGGCGAAAACCACAAGAATCCGGGTCCTTACATGCGGGATGTCATACTGGGCTTCTCGGATGGCTTGACTGTGCCTTTTGCTCTCACGGCTGGGCTGTCTTCGTGAGCATCCCCCCTTCCTCCCCCTTCAATCTATTTCTTCAATCTATTTTATCCTGCCACATGTTAGAATACTGATTGATATGTGGCAGTCTTGGTTCAGCGAAGCTAGTCATTCTCGGCGGATTGGCCGAACTCTTTAGTGGCGCGATTTCAATGGGTCTGGGCGGTCTGCTTGCTGCTCTCACGGAGAGGTCACATTATTTTGCAGAAGAGCAGAGGGAGAGGGATGAAGTGAGGGATACACCGCATCTGGAGAGGGAGGAAATTTATGTCTTGATGGAGGAGTATGATGTGGGGAGGGATGCGATTACGCCTTTTGTTGATGCGCTGGCCGCGAATGAGGATAAATGGGTTCAGGTTTGTCTTCTTTTTTCTTGCTAAATTGCCAAGCCCCAAGACTTACTCAGTTTGAGAACAGTTCATGATGGATTTCGAGCTGAAGATGGAGAAAGTCGAGAAGAAACAGGCTTGGACTTCGGCTGGTGCATTGGCGGGTTCGTACTTTGCTGGTCCGTAGTCCCTCCAAGTTCAAGGTTGAAACTTATATGCTAATAATTTATAGGTGGCCTTATACCTATGATTCCGTATTTCGCTTTGAAAAACGTCACTGATGCCCTGTTCGTATCTATCGGTGTCACGGTGCTCATGCTCCTCGTCTTCGGCTTCGTCAAGAACAAGAAGACAGTTGGAACTACACGTGCTGGCTTTAAAGGAGCAGCTCAGACCCTGGTCACTGGCGTGCTAGCTGCGGGTGCGAGTTATGGGATTGTGAGGGCGCTTGATTCCAGGAATCCGGTCTTTGCGTAGTGAAAGTGGTGGAGGGAGGGGAGGGGAGGGGAGGGACAGGGGGCTCTTGCTGCGGGGCGGGGCCTGGCGGGGCTGTACAAAACACATTTTGAATTCGGAGAAAGCGCCTGCATGGAGTTGAAGGTTGTTTTCTAGGTCTGAATGCATGATACTGTGCTCTGCAGAGAGATGGGGAGGAGAGGTACCATTAGAGCAAAGAACATCCCGAGGACTCGGTCCGTTGTATGCAGCCTTATTCCTCCTTCCTCACTGCGAACTGAATCAGAATCCTTCCCGTTCGTTGGTGAAGCGAACCGAACCACACATGGGTTCGCCAAGGTGGTCTGTGTGCAAGCTATTCCCTGCCCCTGCCCCTGTCTTTGAATCGTGGTGTCTGGTTTCTGCCTCACTACTGTATGAAGCCTTCTCACATTTGACTTCGTACCGCCGTACCTACTCTTCCACAAGGCTTCTGCAGACAATCCATCACATACAGTAGATACCTCCGTATGCTGTGCCCTGTGACTTGTGCCTTTAGACACGTGGACTTTGTGGTACCTGCGCTGCCGCTACACTAAAACAAAGCCACTAAGGTGCTCCCGTACGGAACTGTACGGTAGGTACTTGTAAATGCCCCTGAACCCGACACGAAACGGCCAGGAAAAATAAAAATAAAGATAAGCTACCGGTAGTTGCAAAGGGGCAAACAGTCTTTACACACCTCTTTAGACATCCTACTTTTCTCATATTTATGAATAACATGCCACGCGATTTTTGTTTATAAATCTTCCTTTCAATTGCTGCATTGCTGCCGTCAAGCGGAGGCGGAATCAGTGAACGTGAATTCCGGGATCTTCTTCAGGGGTCAAAAATAATCTGTGCGCGGACCGACCACCTCAACACCACACCAACCACCATCACCAGAAATTCTTCCTCAGTGCCTACGAACCATCTAATCCCCCTTGCCCTTCCCCATGAATCGTCGTATTGTCTACCCATCGCCCTTCCCAGCATTCGCATAATCGCAGTCCCAAGTCAGCAATTGTTAGTCGAGCAGTACCTATAGTTTTACAACACGTCTGAGCGCAATCAAGAGAAGAGATGCCCTGGTCCCCACTCCCTCGCATTGCCTTCGCCGTCGCGACTTACCCCTTCGCTGCCTCCTCTCCTGCAGACCTCCCTCTCGAACTCGGCGACGAGCTATATATCATCGAACAAGGCGGCCGCAATGGCGACTGGTTTCGCGGATACCTTGTCGCACCACCGAGTCTGCTGGCTGGGCTGACCAGCACCAAGGGCCAGACGCTCGAAGCGCGTGTTTTCTCGGGTATATTTCCTAGGAGCTGTGTGGAGGTTCGAGAGGTGCTAGGTGAGGATGAGATGGAGGACGACGACGACGAGGAGGAAGGACTACCGTTGACGAATGGGCATATGGTGCGGAATCGGATAGGCAGTGGGAGCACCGGCGTGGACTCTGATAATAGTCCCATGGGTAGTCCGCGGTCCTCGAAATCGTCCAAGAAAGCTCGATTCAGCACCGAGAAAAGGACGGATAGGAAAGGCAGCGTGAGGAAGAAGAAGCAGCAGGCCGATGGCAATCTGGCTGTAGCTCAAATTCGAGAACCGGATGCGCCCAAACCGCCTGCTCCTGTGCCCATGCTGAAGATTGGAGATGAGACACCGACTTCTGCTTCCGAACCGTTGGTCGACGAAATAGCTTCTTGTCTGCGAGAATGGCATTCTACGAACTTGCACGAGTTGCTGCTATCAAGGCAATACCCACAGCTGGAAAGGATGTCGAGTCTGGTGCAGACGCTGGATTTGTCGCGGAGGCAGTTTCTGCATAATGTTTTGACGACCCACGAGATGCAATCACTGCGGGAGAGGACGGTCTGGGATCTAGTGAGAGGAAATAAGCTGTTTAATGGTGAAGTTATTGTGCGAGATCCTGCGGAGCGAGGAAGAGTGTTGACTGGGGAGGATTCTGCGGTGGAAATCACGAAGCTGCAGTCTATGATGAGTCTCCTGGATGAACGACCGCAAGCTCCTGTGAACGAGAGATTGACGCTGCACCATCTCCTAATAGACGTCAAGGCCTTCGTAGGAGCATCATCGGAGCCAACCACCCTGGTATTCTTCCTAGCCTCGAAGACAACTGGGGAAACGGCCACGGCTCTTTCAGAAAGCTATATCGTGGAAGTGCCTCCTACCGGAGCCATGACGAGTCTCGCAAAAGCAGGCGACATGCGGACGCTCTTCACTGACCTCGCAGCAGCGGATATTGGTGACCTACCTTCAACAGACAACGAACTATTTTTGATAGTGAAAATACGGTCGACGCAACACGTACAGCCAGGGAAGCCGGCTTCTAGGGGTGGTTCACGCGATGGCGCGGCAACGCCGAGGAATGGAGAAAAGCCACAGTCGAGTGGCGGGAGTAAATCGGGTAGGAGAAGTCTCATGTGGGGTCAGAAAGCACGAAATGCGCCGATGAGTTCGAGGCTCAATTCTCTTTCGGAGCAGGGCGAGGAAGCAGACGAGAGACAGTCTCGAGATAGACCTCCTAACACTGCAGATTCCATGGCGTTTGCTACTCAGCCTCCTAGGTCTGGATCTGTGGGCCGGAATGTGACGCGGACTGTAGGTATTGGGGCGTTGAAGATCAATTCTATCATGAAGCAAGAGGAAGAAGTTGAGCAGGTCTTTAATGTATGGACACCATCTCTTGGCTTCAAGGATGACAAGCAAGATATGGGCGAGGGGTGGGAAGATGCTATTTCTGATCTTATGGCCAGTAAATCTGGGAAATATGAGAGGTCACGGAGAGCCGAACGCCTGCAAATCCTTCTGAAGCCCTTTGAGAGTCCAGATGTGGATGCTCTAATCAAAGTGACGCCTACGCTGCTCTCGGAGGTCAAGAGGACAGCCAAGATGGGATTCTCTGGTGCTCCTACGAAGCCACGATCAGATATTTACATTACAATCGACGAAGCGTTCCTCCCTCGACATGCGTTGCTCTCGCGTTCATCTGGTAGCGCCACGCCTTTGAGCTCCGCCATTGGAGGCGCGAATCTCCAAATCACCCTAGAAGTCCGGAAAGCATCCGGTGATCGAATCGAAAAGTGCATTTTCGCTTCCTCTAACGCGGGAGGTCAAAGCTCATGGGAGTCTACAGCCGCTGACCGAGGCGATGCGTGGAGCCAGACTCTGCGTCTTGCTATCCCTCCAAATGATGTTCATAGCTGCCATGTTGTGATGCTGTTGTCAGATATACCCTACCCGCCCTTTGCTATTTGCTATATTCCTCTTTGGGATCAACAAGCTTTCATGCGAGACGGACACCATTCGCTTTTACTGTACAGATATGACGAGTCGACTTCAGCTCCTAAGAATCAGGCTGGTGGTAAAGGCGGGTACTTGGGTCTACCTTGGAATGCGAGGGGCAAAGATGACGTGAGCAAAGACGAGGCTGTCACAGGTCCAATTGCGACGCTGAGAGTACAAACCTACCTCTGCAGTACACGATTTTCTCAGGATAAAATACTATTGCGTCTCTTGAAATGGAAGGAGCAGCCTCCAGGAGAAGTGCAAGAACTCTTGAAACGGCTAGTCTTTGTTCCTGAGATTGAAGTGGTGAAACTTTTGAACGACGTTTTTGATGCCATTTTTGGGATACTGGTTGAGCAGACTGGAAACGATGATTACGAGGACTTGATCTTCAGTGCCTTGATTACCGTTCTTGGAATTGTTCATGACAGACGGTTTAATTTAGGGCCGTTGGTTGATCAGTACGCCGAGAACAAGTTCAATTATCCATTTGCTACACCTTGTCTAGTTCGGTCATTTACTCGACTCTTGGCGAAACCTTCAGACCCAGAAACTTCACGGAAATTACGAGCTACTTTCAAAGTTGTACGGCATATTCTCAAATTCATCACGCACGCGAGGGGCCAACAGAAGGCAAAGGAAGCTGGCATTGGTATTACGAGTACTTCCCCTGGCTTCACCCGACATTTGCGGACGATTTTCAAGGCTTTAGATGGGCTGATGCGGAACACTGCTCCGATTTTGGTGGGGAGTCAAACTCTTGCCGTCCAACATTTTCACACTTGGTTACCAGAGCTCACAGGCTTGTTGAGTACGGAAGAGATCTTACATATTGCGGTTGACTTTCTGGATTCCTGTGCCTTGGTGAAGGGTAAGCTTGTTCTGTACAAGCTCGTGCTGATCATCAATTACTCAAAGTTGGAGCTTTTCTCGCAGCCAGAACAGCGAGCTGCGCTCAGTGCGAATACTGTTCGATGGATAGCTCCGCATTGGGGGAAGACGCACGAAGTTACTGAACAATGGCGAGAGCAAGTCCGCCTTTGCTGCTCGATTCTTTCCACGCAAGTTCAAGATCTCGGACCACAAGTCCCGGACTATATTCCCAAAATCATCGATTCGTACCTTGCGCTTCAAGCTGCGCCGAAGACTGAGAAGACACGGCTCTCACTTCTATTTCCCACTACTTATCCGTTCCCGACCAAACCACTTCCAGAAACCGCTCGATTCGATGAAGCGCTTGTCGAACTATCCGCCATTCTCTCTGGGATTTCAACATTGCCTACAGGGATGCAACTCGAGCTGGCGGAAGACGAAATGGCTACGCTTCTTGAAGATACACTGCATGTGCATCTCAGCATCCTACAATGCGAGGCGTTTCCTTCCAACTGGCTCAGTGTGCATATCTACCACCACAGATCGACCATAAAGACTCTCGAGTACCTTGCTGGAATTTTGCTCGAGTCATTCTTGCCGCATCCCGATGATGCAGAGAGCTACAACACAGAGCTGTGGAAAGTCTTCTTCACTGTTCTGCTCAAGCTTGTCGGTAGTGATGCTCTTGCGCTCGAGACATTTCCCGAACAAAAACGGCGTGCGGTGTGGAAGATCGCTGGCGATATTCGAGAGCAAGGGGCTGCTCTTCTGCGGAGGACCTGGGAATCTATTGGGTGGGAGACTAGCCTAGACGAGCGGCAAAAGTACAATTTGACGAAAATGGGCGGCTATCAAGTGCAATATGTTCCCGTGCTTGTTGGGCCAATCGTCGAGTTGTGCTTGAGTGTGCATGAGGGTCTCAGGAGTGTCGCTGTTGAAGTCTTGCAAACGATGATCGTCAGCGAATGGACGCTAAGTGAGGATTTATCGGTTATTCAAACTGAGATGATCGACTGTCTGGACCAATTATTCAAGTCGAAGCCGTTGACGGAAAGTATTCTGCAGAAGCTTTTCATCAATGAGCTTCTTGAATTGTTTGAGCCCCTTGGGCAGGATCCTGATGATCCACTCTACCAATCGCTCAAGGACCTTATTGCTACGATTGACGAGTTCTTAGATCTTCTTGTAGCAGTTCACAGCAGCGACGTCTCAGGCGAAGCTTCACATATGATTCATCGCTTACGATTGATGGAGTTTTTGAGGGACATGCAAAAGGAAGAGATCTTCATCCGCTACGTGCACCATCTAGCACAACTACAGGCAGATGCTAGGAATCCAACGGAAGCAGGATTGGCGTTGCGTCTTCATGCTGACCTATACGAATGGGAGCCAACCAAGCTCGTGCCTGCCTTGGCAGATCCAGAATTCTCATCTCAAACACAGTTCGATCGCAAGGAACGGATATACTTTGATATCATCAAGTATTTTGAAGAAGGCGAAGCTTGGAGCAGTGCACTTGATGCGTATCAGGAGCTGCAGCAGCAGTATCAGGAGAACGTCTTTGATTTCCCTAAGCTGGCGAGGACGCAGAGGGCAATCGCTACTATTTACGAGACTATTGCGAAGAGTGAGAAGCTGGTGCCTAAATACTTTCGTGTCCAATACAAGGGTATGGGTTTCCCGCCCAGTCTTAGAGATAAGGAGTTCGTCTTCGAAGGCTCGCCTACAGAGAGAACTTCAGCATTCACAGATCGCATGCAAGAACAACACCCCTCGGCGCAGATTGTTACTAGTGGAGATATGGAGGAGGTTGAAGGACAATTCCTTCAGATCTCCACCCTCGCTCCGCATCGGGATTTTGACAACCATGTCTTTCAACGGGCCCGTGTGCCTCAAATCGTGCGCGATTACCTTCTTTCTGCTCACCCGCAGCATTTCTCCGTCACTTCCAAGCGGAACACTTCTGGTCCAGTCGCCGAGCACTCGGCCGAGAAAATCATTTACACAGTTGCAGACCCATTCCCTACGATTTTACGCCGAAGCGAGATCGTAGCCGTTGACCGTATCAAGCTCAATAACCTACAGACAGCATTAGAACGAGTTATCCGAAAAACGCAGGAGATGTCCGTCGTTGAGAAGCGCGTCGCAGATGGCGAGGATGACATGGCGCCCCTCCTCATTGACGCTTTAAACATCTCCGTCAACCCCGCCTCCGACTCCAGCGTCGCGCGATACAGAGAGCTCCTCCCCACCAACACCACCGACGAGATTGGCGAAGAGGTTGAAGAAGAAGAGGTAGAACTCAGCCCGCTTGAGAATGCCCTCAAAATCGCACTCATCGATCATGCAATCATGATCAAACGCTGCCTTTCCATGTTCTCCAAGCACCCGCAAAATTACCGCATTCCGCGTTCCTCCCGCGATGAATCTTCTCAAAGTACATGCTACCCCCACTCATTACATCCCAGTCTCCAAGCAAGCATTCTAAAATCCCACACAGACTTCGAAATCACCTTCGCGCCCGAGCTAGCTTCCTTCTCCTTCCCCCAAACCCAATCCCACCCAACGCTTGTTCCGAATTGGGCGGTTGCGAGTCCGGTGCAGAGCTTAGGAATGCCGTATAGCAGTACAAATGGTACGGTCAAGACGCAAAATACTGATATCCTTGATCTGTCACTTCCACGAACCAGCGGTGGCGGTAACGGGGCCGGGGCTAGCAAGAATCGCCTCAGTTTCTTGAAGCGCGCGCCCAATTCTAGCATCAGTCAGGAACCGCCTGCTCTTGGACCGGTGAATGGAAACGGGACTCGTGGACGTGGTATGAGCGGTGGCGTTGCGGCGTCGGAGAGCAGTGCGAGTGTGAGATCACGGAGCAAGGAGAACGCGAATCGGCGCTCGTTCTTTGGCAGTCCGCCACAAGCACAGCTGAACGGTATGAGAAGCGGGGCGAGCGAGCCGGCTGATGAGGAAGCAGGTTGGGTCACCTCCTCTGACCTCACTGGTGGCAGCGGTGGCGGTGGTGATGGCGATGGTGCAGTGAGGAGGAGCGGAAGTTTCAGGAGGGCTAATACGGGCAGTAGTGGGACTTCGACTGTAGGGAGTCGAGTGGGTAGTGTGAGGAAGAGATTTAGTATGCTGAAGCTGGGGAAGAAGAGCAGTAAGGCTAGTGTTCTGGTCGCGAGCGTGGCTGAGGAGGATTAAAATGAATGCGTGGTGTGGAAGAAGGGATCGGGGGCGGGTTGATTTGGGTATATTGGTGGAATTGAAATGAGCCGATCGCGAGGGGAGGGGTGTCTTTTTTACTTTACTGGATATGAATGATTGATGAGCGCTCGAGGCCTGGAATACCCTTTAGTTGGTTTGATTTGTTTGAATTAGTCGCTTGCTGGTTCTTTTTGTGGATAATTAGATATTAATTGATGAACAGATGGAAATGTGTTGTATAGATTAGTTGTTGTATGGATGGATAGGTAGATGGATGGATATTAATTGTTGTACCATAGATGGGCTAGATCAGATCAGATCAGATGGCTTTTGCCTGGATATAGTACCTCTCCAGTTAAATGAGCACTTGTACTGTATATGCTTGACCAAATATCGAATCAAATCAATAAACGCATCTCCGCTACTCACCAGCATTGCGGCGCTCCGCACAGTAGTCAAAGTCAAGTACTGTACAAGAACGTATACTACCGCTCGCAGCGCCTCATTTGCCTACATGGAAAGAACAGCCCGCACGCAGATGACCGCGGGCTCGAGTTTCAAACCCCGCGCATCTAGACTTTGTAACTTAGCGCAGGCCAAGCCTGCACAATACAATATAATACAATATAATACAAGACGTTATTTCAAGCCATCGCAGGGACGAAGAAACATTCGCGGAGGGGCAAAACTCGGGGCACTTTTCAGAAGTTGGGGTTTAAAATGTTGTGCGATATAGTTTGAAATAGTGTCTTTTCTATCAACAAACAGTATAATGTGACTGGTTAGATGGCAGAGCGGTCTAATGCGTGTGACTAGAAATCACATCTCCTCGGAGGCGCAGGTTCAAATCCTGCTCTAATCGAAATTCATTGTTTTTTTTAGCTTTCTTGCAGAGATTTCTTTTTTTCTTGCTAGTTTTTGTGGGGCTGGGTAGTCGTATTGGTTATCGCGTTTTGCGTATTTATTATTTAAATACTGAGAATTAGCGCGAATAGGCGGAAATCCTATTCAGCTCGAGTTAAATATCTAAACTGTTTAGATGTATTTTTATAAGCAATACTCGTTATTAGCGAATCTATATTTATAATAAAGTAATGCACAAATCTATTTCTATAAAGGAAAATTCTATTTAATAGGCCTACTTATAACTATTATTAACCTCTAGCTACTTATATAGGAGCATTTTTAATTAGTATATAGTTAATAAAAGGGTTATTAGAAAAGCTAAAGGAAACTAATTATAGTTAATTAATTAATTAAGTATTACTAGAGGAGAGCATATATAATAAAGTAGGTAATAATAATAAGTTAAGTATAAGAGTTAAAAAGTGGTGAGAAATATAAGGTTACTATATTATATTATCACGTAGGCTAATATTCAGCGAATTAAGCTTATAATACGAGTTTTTTTTCGATTTGCTATTTGTATATAGTATTCGCAAATAGACCCCTTTGACTCGATTCAATTTAAATATCAGCTCGAATAGACGTTGAGCTAAACAGAATAGTCTATTCGCGAGTCGAGTACTAAATAGACCTATTCAATTCGATTTTTTTAGTGGTATTCGCGAATACTCAAAACGCCAACTCGCTAGAACCTGATATTAAAAGCTGGCGGTCCCGAGACAAATTGTGAACGCCTCAGGCAATAATGCACAGATAAACCCCGCCGAACCCCGCATTCCATCATTTCTGAAACTCGGCACGGCACTCATTGTCCTGAAATAATATGAACTCTTAACTCACACACCACTTCTCTGCCTGTGCCTCTGTTACGTCGTTCTCACTCATTTTAATGGATTTATTGTCTGAATAGATCCTTGAAGGCGTCCTCGCCAACAGTAAAAGTGACGACACTCTCCAACGAGTCAAAGACACAAAACGCCCTCTCCCCGGATTCAGGCCTAAGTAGAAAAGAAGGACTTTCTGCTGCATGCGCTGAGCATCTATGGATCAGGAACAAGGAGAACCTCAGGCAACGCCTGCCAAACGAATGCGGCGCCCGCGTGCTGCGCATGCCTGCGACGAATGTCGAACGAAGAAAAACAAATGCGATGAGCTCTTTCCTTGCTCCTATTGCAAGAGTATATCTTATATCCCACTTCATCCCACGAATACAATCAGACTAACTGCGCCTTAGATCGGAGTCTTGAATGCGTCTACCGTAACTCTGATCAAACAAGGAAGACACCTATCTCTGCAAAGTATGTATTTGTATTCAAAGGCTGCTCGTCATAGCCTGCAGCTTACTCTCAATAGATACGTTGATGATCTGAAAGAAAGGATCAACGAGTTGACAGATCTTTTGGAAGCATCTAAATCGCAGAGTCCAGCTGTACTGAACACCAGCACTGCTGGACAGGATACTCAAGGTTTTCATCATTCCAGTGTCACGTGTATTGCGCTACACGTGATGCCTGGCGCTCCCTTCCCTTAGCGCCACGCTAGTTAGCTACATATTAGGGCCCCATTAAGGGCATCCATAGAATGCATCCCCTTTTACCACCCTAATATGCAGTTATCCTAATAGATTAGTAGCTATACTCTTAGTATTCTAGTTCCTTAATATAATAAGAGGTTATAAAGAACTAGGAGGTTTAGAACCGTTAGTTACAGTTATAGCAATATTAATAAAATCGAGCGAATTATATAAAATATAATAGAACTACTACTAAAACACTACTATAAAATTGCTACTCACCTATCTATTCTTAGGATTTGACTATTAAAACCTATTCTATAACCTCTACTACACTTTTACTATATATATTATAGGCTTTAAAGCCTTTCTATACTCTTCTTTTAAGTCTTTTTAATTTTTTCTAACTATGCTTTTTGCAAATAGCGATTTATATTAGTGCCTTAGTACTTCTTATTTTAATATTTGTTTTTTGTTTCTTAACTTATTACTAATATTCTTTTATATTAGATTATAATATTAATTTCTTAGAAATAGCTACTTATCTAGCCTCTTTCTATTGCAGTAGCGTTTATTTTGTTTTATTAGTTATTAATGCTAATTTAGTACGAAAATTCAATAGTTTAGAATATATTTAGAAGGACCTCTCTCCTTAACATTTTAGCTCTTAGAACTTCTCTATCACTTAGCTTAATAATATTCGAAGCTCTAAGTTAGTTCTAGAGTATTAGTTAAAGGATTTTATAAAGCTAAATATATCTATTCTTGAAAATTCGATTATTATAAATAGTAGTCCCTTAGATATAGCTATTTAGTGTAATGCTAATAAGAATCGCATTACTAATATAACTAAAGATAATAAAGATAGTACTACTAAGCTAAATCAGATTATTATAAATAGTAAAAGAGACTTTCTCTCTTCTAACAAATCATCTAGACCTATTTTACTCTCTCTAGTTACGCCTCCTTAATATCCTCTCTCTTAGCCTTTATAACAATTTACTTCTTATTCTACACCTCTAATAGCAGCACTAGCAGCTATGCCTAAAGGCCTTAAGGCTATTCTAGGCTATATACTTCTAGGCTAAGATAATAGTAATAATATATAAAAGATTTATATTAATAATATTAGGTATTTTTATTCGAATTAGCTACTAAGTTTTAGTCTCGAGGACTATATTATTAAGAATAATAAGGGCTACTATAGTAATGTCTATTTCTTTTATAACCGAATTAATAACCTCACTTCTATATATAATTAGAAAAAGGTTTCTAAATGCATTAATAGTGTTCTTCTTAGAGACGCTTATAATTAGTAGAATAATATTCTTAATAATATCTAGCGCAATAGTTGCCTTTAAGCTTACAATTAGTATAATTTTATTAATTACTTTAAGAAGCGTTTTAAGCTAACCCCTTCTATAGCAACTAATCGATTAATAGCTACTTATTATATAATCGAGGACTATTAGAATAAGAAGAGCATTGCTTTCTATATCTTAGCTATTTGTAATACTTATAAAGGCTGCAGTTTTAATAATAATTTCTATACTATTTATTAGTCTTAGAAGCATATCTATTCTAATCTTAAACGCGATATCTCTAAACTCTTAGAAGATATAATAATAGTAGCATTTATTAATATCTATTAAGCTTATTAATACAACTAGTTTAAGCTCTACCCTATGCTAGCAACTTATAATAAACGAGTTATTATTATAGTAATCACTAAGGCGTTTTTAGAACCTTAAGGTTATTAATATAATACTTCTACTTATTAGGGTTTTGCACTTTGTAGTTCCTATTATAGGCGCAGTTATAGCAGTTATTAAAACGCTCGACCTCTCTACTAGCCTTAAAATTAGATCTATTAATAGAATGCGCCTTTGTTAAATAATCTAATATATTAGTCGCGCATTTAATAGGCCCCTTAGTAGTCGTATTAGTAATAGCAAAATCGTTCTTTTATAATAGGTTTAAATGCTAGATTATAGCAACGATCTTAGCTTATATTACTAGTGCCGTAATAGCCTACAGCGCAATAAGCTTATATAAATAATAGTTAGTATAATTCTTATAACCTTTATAATAATGCTAGCTATTATATAAATAACTAATTATATAATTAGAATAATACTTCTTATAATATAAATGTATTATATATATAATAGCTATTATAAGAAGTTTTTCAGTCATCTGATCACCTATTTAAAACACTTCCTCAAGTACTATTTCAGGCATCTTTTTAAGTACTATTATCTTAATAGCCTCTATAGATATTACCTTACTCTAGTTAAATCTTATTATCTTATACTCAAGTCGCTAAGCTTCGAAATAGCTCTTCTAATAGATTAATAGCAATTGCTAGTTTTATCGAAGTTAGTATTAAACCTAAGGTTTAGCATATTTGTATAATTTATAATAGCTTCTTCTTATTTAAAACTAAGCTTTTTAAGTATATTTAGAATGCTAGAGCTAGGTATAAGATATAAGAGAAATCGCCTAATCGCTTATAAAAGCTTCTAGAATCGATAGATTTATCTAAAGTCATTTTAATAGCTCTACTTCTTAATTTAGAAATAGGCCTTAGATATTAAGATTATATCTATTTTATAGTCCATCTTAGACTTATAAAGAATAGTCCTATTAATACTATATACTAGAATATAGACTATAATGCTTTATTGATCGACTGTAATTAGTTATAAAAGCTATTACCTAATACTAAGATCTATATAATAGTCTTCTTACTCTTTATTAAAGGTATTAAAGGTAATTTATATAAGACTAGCGAATATATTATTCTAATACTATATATTTCTAAGTATAGCACCGAATTAATATTACTTCTAGAGGCTTAGATTACTTATAAATTTTATATAATTAATAAGCTTTATACAAATATGCTTATTAGAACTAATATTATAGTTTCTAAGTAGATTATACTTAATTTTAAGAGCTTACATCTCAATTTTAGATCGATTCATCTAGTAATTAATATTTCTATTATTATTATCTCTTAATAAGAAACCTTATAATAGTGTCGGGACAAATATATATATTAGTTATATAACTTAGTATATACTAACTAAGTAGCATTTGCGATAATATATAATATTATTGCTCTCTATATAGGAATAGCATTATAAATATATAAACTATAGAATAGCAGTCTATATATAGTAAACCAGAGTTATATACTAGATATATAACTATTACCCCTACTTATAATACTAATACTAATTAGTGATTAACCTTATAGTTAGTTATAGAACAGCTAGGAACCCTTAGAAGAGATATTATTATAAGAGAGAAATCGTATTACCACTTTATACTATCTTAGATTTGTAAACTCTAGCATTCTCTACTTCTTATCATAGAACAAGAAAGATATTATTATAGGAAAGGAATAACATTATCACTTTTAATACCCTTAGATCTATAACTTTAAAGCAGCGCAGAGACTATAGTAAGCAGATTATATCTATTATATAGAATAATAACATTTATAAGATCTAGCTAAGATTTTAAGCTAGAAAGCTTCTTATTATAAGAAAGGAATCGTATCGCCACTTTAAAGCCTCTAATTCAAGACCTAAATCATTATTAAGACTATTACTAAAACGCTTACATCTTTGCACCTCTTAATTAAGCGCTAGCAAGCACTATAACCTCCCTCTTCTCGCAGCATTATATAGTATACAACTACGCTATAAGAACTCTTAAAATAATCTCTCTAGCATTTTAAAACCCTCTATTATAAGCAAGAAACGCAAGCATTTATTAGTATTAAAAATCATTATACTAAGAATATAAATTCTTTATAAATTTATAGAATTGCCTTACAAATTGCAGTTTTCCTATACATTTACAAAGCACTTGTATTTCTATTGCTTTCCTCTCTTTCTATAACAATTCAGCTCTTTTAGAGCATTTAAGAGCTAGTACCTAACTACTATAATAATGCGAGTATTAAATCTATTAAAAATGCCTCCTTTACACTTCTAGATCACTTCCAAATACCCTTAAAAATGTTAGGAAGCACCTACTAGGCCCTGCAGCCTTAGGCCTCTCTTAAACTAGTTATTCTAGAGTAATAGCAGCCTATTATCAATTATAAGACTTAGACTAAAAAGAGTATATATAGCCTTAATATCACTACTACTAAATGCACTACAGAAGACCTAAATAGCTTCCTGCTCTATAGTATTATTTTCTATTATAATAAAGGTCACACAAATAAGACCTTATAGAATTGAATAAAAAGTAATTTTAAGGCATAGACTAAAGAGATATAAAGGAGCGCTGCACTATATGCTCTTTATACATTTAGGGATTTTATTATTTATTATAGTATATATATCAAAACAGATTCTAGAAGCATACTAGCAAATGTCTATATAGCAATTACAAATAACTACTATAATTAGTCTAATAAAGAGATCTAAAAGCAGCTTATTAAGAAACAAGCTTTTATATTATAATAGAACCCAAATTAGTCGAATAACCTTAATTCTTAATTCGGCGCCCTTATAATAGGCAGCATCACAAGCTAGAATATAGTATATTATAATGCCTTAAAACAATAGCTAATTGCAATGCCATCTTAGTAGACCTCTAATTTAAGAGCCGCAATACCTCAAATCTAGTAGTAATAGTATTATTAGACTCTTATCTAAACTCCTATTATTTCTACGCATTAATAGTATTATTAAGAACCTTAAAATTAGCAATTCCCTATCCTTTTATAGTAGCTTCCATAGACTCCTATTATCTCTTAGTATGCTCTTAATTCTATATAATAAGCATTTAAACCTTAAATGCAGTATTATATCTAGCCTTAGAATTAGAACCTCTCTTCTAAGCATTTTACTAACCTAATTAGGTTCTATAATAATAATATAAGATATAGTAGCAATTTATATAAATCCATTAATATTAGCCTTTATATCTTTTATAAATGCTATAATAATATTAAAATACTACAAAATCAGTATTATTGCGCCTTCTCTATAATGCTTAGAGATAATATAAGGGATTTTTACTATATAGAGATTACTAGATACTATTATAATTTTATTACTATAGTCCAAATAATAAGAGAACAATTTAAAACACTATAGAGACAATTATACTATTAGTAGTAATAGGACCTAGTCTCACTTATGTGTATAATTAAAAAGAACTTAGAAAAATTAAGGCTTAAATGCCTTTAAATTCTATTTAATAGAATCTGTAACCTCTTATATAGTCTTAGAGATAGGACTAATAATAATATAAAAGAGAAGCTTATTAGTATATACTAGAAGATCAAAGAATGCTTAGTTGCGCTTTATAATTCTGTATTAATATACTAAGGTTTATATACTTAGCTAAGAATAGCAATAGACCTCTCTATAAGCCGCAGCGTCTCATTTGCCCAAATTGTTAAGTAGAGGGAATAGAGGCAAAAGCAGAAGCAATATAGTAGATAGCTGCAAATCGCATTCTTAGCATTTAATAAAGAGATTAATAAATAATTTTTATTATTTTGCTAGGGAATTAGCTTACATAGAGCCGCATCCGCAAAGCCTCATGCAGAGCCTTATATAGAGCCTTATACTAAAATGTTTTATAATGCGCGCCCTTATATACGCTCTTATAACAATTTATATATTGCAACTAAGCAATCTAAGAATGCAGTTCTTATTAGTTTCTTATTAGTTGCGGCCGCTAGCGCGATCGGTTATAGAGGATTTCTTTTATCTATTACCTAATTAGCTATTACTTACTTTAGTATCAGGCTTATATTATATATATAGTATATATTAGAATAGTAAGATCTATACTATAGAGGCAGTAATAGATTAGAAGAAATATATATTATTCTATAGTATCAAGCAATAAAGTAAAGAGTTATTAGTATCGGAACAAATGTATATATTAGTTATATGACTTAGTATATACTAACTAAGTAGCATTTGCAATAATGTATAATATTATTGCTCTCTATATAAGAATAGCATTACAAATATATAAACTACAGAATAGCAGTCTATATATAGCAAACCAGAGCTATGCACTAGATATATAACTATCACCTCTACTTGTGATACTAACAAATAGGCTTATCTAGTTTATATACTTAAATCAATAACTATTCCCTTCTATTCTATAGCTTATATCCCTATTATAGCTCTTCTAGAGGTCGCTTAAGACTTTTTCTTTTAATTAGAGTAAATGGATTATATCTCTTTATTCTTCTATATAGTTAATAGTAATATATAATATATTATTATTAAAAACAAAACGAATATTAGTATTACTTTAAAGCGGAATTAGTATTTAGAACACAT
>QGMG01000497.1:0-26331 GCA_007825325.1 Lachnellula cervina | reverse complement strand
TAGGTTTTAAGTAACTTAGTAGCTTATATTTAGCATTAAATCGATTGTATTCTTCGTCTGTATTAAGCCTTCTTATATGCTTATATTAATAATATTATAATTTTTTCTAATACTATTAAAGAGCATATCTAATACTTAAAGCAGGTCTTAGTTATCTTTCGCAAAATGCGCATCTTAATTAAACCTATTAAGGTGTTTATTAGATATCTCTTAATATAGCTTTTAGGGCAATATATTAATAGTTTAGGCCTTATTATAACTACTAACAAATTGGAAGCTATTATAAGCCTTGAATTTCCTATTATATTATAGGCCCTTAAATATTATCTTAGCCTTACTAGATGGCTTTATTAATATATTGCATTTTATACTATACTAGCAGAACCTCTTTAGAAGCTTAAAACTAACCTTCTTTATAATGCGCCTATTAGAGGATATTCTTAGAAGTAGTATTTAAGCTCTAAGAAGATTATTAACCTTATAGAGGCTAAGCTAGTCTCCTTTCAGGAACTTTAAGAAGCCCTCTCTATACTAATATACCTCGCGCATTATAATTCTGCAAGGACCCTCTATATTAATATTAATTTATTAAAAGAATTTAGTATAGAAGTAATAGTTTACTATATAAGAGAAGGCATTAATCTGCCTACAGGCAAATACTCTAGGAAAGCTAATATCTAGCCTATTCTTTTTCTTAGTTGCTTACTATTAATAGTAGAAGAGAAGTATTAGCCTATAGAATTAGAGATAGCAGGCATTTATTAGGCGATTTGCAAGATCTATTATATAGTCGAATCGTTATATAATACTACTCGGGTTTTTACTAATCACAGCGCGATTATAGCTATTATTAAGCAAAAATCGATAGAAACAACTAGTATAGACTAATCTAATTTGCTGCTTGTCTGCGCTAGCAATTACCTCTAGTCTTTTAATCTAGAGATCACTTATAAGCCTAGTATTAATTATATTATCTCTAATACTCTTTTAAGGCTTTTAGCAGCTCGATCAGAGACACTTATAATAATAGCAAAGCTTGATTTTAATTATCTTAGTGGTTATAATTTTACTACTACGCTTTGCGATTTAAGCAACGACTTTAGACAATGTATTATTAATAGATATAACACTAATAATACTTAGAATAAGATTTGCTATTAGCTTTAGAAAAACAATACCCTTAGTGAGAATAAGGTAAAGCTAAAATTCAAGCTTAATAATAGCCTCATTTAGTATATAGGCAATTATTTGCGCCTCTATATTCTAGAGAATATAGTTGCTACTATTCTTTATATAGAGTATACCCTAAAATCGCATTATAGTTTTATGTGCACTTATAACTGCGCTAGAGCTTTCTAGTATATTAATAAGCTTTCTTATTATATTAGAAAATTTATTTGCATCTATTCTAATTGCAAAATTATAGGGACAAGATATTATTTATTATATAGGAGCCTTTAGCTAATTTTATCACCTCTAGCGCCTTTTTATACTATTACTATTAATTTTATTCTAGCCTTGCCCACTTTCTATAAGGGTTTTAATACAGTTATAAGCACTACTTACAAATTTTCTAAACGCGTTATTCTAATCCCTAGTATAAAGGTTTAGTTAGTAGAATAATAGACTAATGCTCTTATTAAGCATCTTTGGATTGCAGATTAGAGTATACTAAAAATTATTATATTAGACTATAATCCTAAGTTTCTTTCTGCTCTTTAGACTTAGCTCTTTACCTGTTTAGGCGTTAGCCTCTTTTATAGTATAGCTTATTACTTCTAAACGGATAGAGCTAGTAAAAGAACAAATTAGCAGATCAAGCTTATAATATAATACTTCTTTACTACTCTTAAGGATATTAAGAAATGGCCTCAAATGCTCTCTTATATTTAAGCTAAATTTAATAACTTGATTAGTCTTATAGGGAAGACGCTAAACGAAATTGTTTATAGCTTTACTCCTAACTTCACACTAAATCTAGCAAATGAGGCGCCTAAAATTAATCTCCTACAAGCTTGCATTAAGGTCTAGAACGCCCTTAATATTATTAGATTGCGCAATAAAGCAGCCTACAATTAGTAGTATATAGTAATGTTTTTAAAGGTTAGCAATTAGGCCTTATTGCGGCTTTATAAGGGTTATAACCTTTCTACCATTAAGAATAAGAAGCTAGGATAATAATACGCTAGACCCTTTCGAGTTACTAAACAAATTGGACGACTTGTATATTAATTAGAGCTTTCTAACTACTACTATATTTATAATGTTTTCTTTATTGCGCATCTTAAACCAACTTTGCTACCTAATGCTAATTCTTATAAATATCCGTTTCTAGATAAACCTCCTATAATTAGCGTATCTAAAGACCTCTAGAGCATTAATAAACTTCTTAATAAACGCATTAGCAAGAAGGGCAAAGGGTTTATAATGCAGTACCTTATTAGATAGGACAGCTATAGTCTAGAAGCTAATATATAGATTAATGCAAAGTGGTTAGAATGCAATAAGCTAATTTGGGACTATAAAGCAGCATGCTAAAACGTTTTGCTATATATATTTTATTATATAAACGATTCTAGATAACCTAAGGAATAGTCCCTTATTAGTTTCTTATTAATTGCAGCCTCAATTATTACGCTCTAATTGGCTAATTTAATCTTTAGCTGCATTATCTTGCTTGTTTTAGTCGCTTAGATAATATTTTAGTCGCTTGGCAGCGTTATATATTTTTTCTTTTATTAAAAAGCGAGGCCTATATTGCATTAGCAATAGTAGGTTTAATGGATATTGCATTTTTAGGCTATGCTAGCTCACTATTAAAGTGGCTAGAGTCGATAAGGACACCGATGTCTTCTTTGGACCCCCGGATTCTATCACGTGTATTGCGCTACACGTGATGCCTAGCGCTCCCTTCCCTTAGCGCCACGCTAGTTAGCCACATATTAGGGCCCCATAGAGGGCATCCATAGAATGCATCCTTTTTACCACCCCAATATGCAGTCATCCTGACACCAAGCGTGTGAATAATGAAGTAGATTTAGCCACTATATTAGCTATCATGTCTTGAATATCTATCTGTTAGATAGATATCGCTGCAATAAGCAAATTCAAGAGATGGTGCGAACGGTTTCGGAAACAAAAATACGCTGCACGTCGACTGTATTCGATTCTGAGAATAGGTTCTACTTCTCATTTAGATCTCCAACGGCATTCTACTTCTTTTCGTGGTCCGTCGGACTAGTCTACATGAAGTCCGATTGTTTGGCAGAATGTTTGCTCCTGGTGCTCCAAAGCATTAACTTTTATAGGTTAAGCGTAGGTGAATCGTTGGCGTCTCCTGTGGCGTCGGCATTAATGAGGCCAGCTTTCTGTATCCGAAGCATTTGAGCTTAAAAAGAAAGGCACAGTGGCCTTTGCTATCCTTGCGGGGTCCTCCAGATACCTATTTCGGTCTCGATTGGGAGATGGTGGAATAAGCCCATGCTTTTATAGAGCGCATCTTATGCTGAGAACGATGTGAGTTGCTGCTGATTTTAGAAGTCATCATCGCTATCATCGTCATCCCTAGGTTTCAACATCTTGCTCATATATGGCCCTGGTTTAAGTTAGCTCAAAGAAAAGAGTCATAGGAGCCAGCAACAACAAACCATCAAGCCAATACCCCAGCTTCCTATAATAATCTCTTGTTCCAACCCCAGAAATAACACTTATCTTCTTGCTACCATGCTCATCTCTCGCGATCCTCTCGGCTTCCTCCATCAGTAAAGTACCAAAGCCCTGGTGCTGAAACTTCCGGGGATCACGAGCATGGATTGGGACCGCATTTCCATAAACATGGAGCTCTCTAACAAGACTAGTAGGTTGTCCAGTGAGCTCTGGGCGGAAGGTATGCGTCTTTGAACACTTTCGTAGGCGTAGGAGACCAATAAGTATGTCTTGCTTTGGGTCTTCATAAGCCAAGAAAGTCTCCCAACCAGCATTGGCCGCGTAATCTCGGCGGACGAGTTCGACCTGAGATGGTCTAATCTTGTGCTTAACCTCGTTGATTCCTACTTCTCGAGTCCTGACGTCTCGACAAGTTGTTCCAAAATCCTTCATCCTGCTCAAGGCCAACTCTCGCAAATTTCCATTCTCGACTCCAGATGTGACTAATGGCATTGGAATATCTCTCTGAACGCGGTAAATACGAGTCCACGGTGGAACGAGAGCTAAAATTCGAGCAACGATATCAATCAAAGCGTTTGGCGTGTAGTTCTTGTATCGTCCTGTCCGCCATAGTTCGTACAGTCCCGTGCCTCGAATAACAAGTGTCGGGTAGATCTTCAATCCATCTGTTCTGAATGCTGGGTTCTCGAAATATTCCCTGAACTGATCTAAATCTCTTTCCATTCCAACGTTCGGCAAATCTGGCATCATATGACTGACGACTTTGAAACCTGCGTCCTTTGCCAGACAGAAAGTCTCGGCGACAGATGCAACTGTATGTCCTCTGTTTGTATCTCGTGCAACATCCTCGTAAAGAGACTGAACTCCAATTTCAAGCCGCGTACAGCCATAACGTAACATTGCTGAGAGGTGCGGCTGCAAGCAATAATCCGGTCGAGTTTCGATTGTAATCCCAACGCACTTGATGTTACTCATTTCTCCGGCTTGAACAGCTTCATCCACATTGTTCCCCTGGTATCCACTGAGCGCATTGTGTAACTGTGAAATAAATCCATCCCTATAGCTCTCCGACAAAGACATAAATGTTCCTCCCATTATTATATATTCAACCTTATCCACGCTGTGACCTAGAGACTTTATTTGGTCCACCCGCCCTCGTGCTTGTTCGAACGGATCGTATCGTGCTCGAATAGCTCGCATAGATGTAGGTTCATAGCCAGTGTATGATTGAGTAGAGTATTCGAAGTCGGAATCGGGACCTCCTGGGCAGTATACGCAGATGTTGCCAGTATATGCAATGTGAGGGCACCGATGTGGTTTGCACATAACAGCTACTACAGCAATCCCTGAAGCGCTTCCTGTAACATGTCAGAATCTTACAGTATAGGCACGCAACCGAGGACTTACTAATTGGCTTTGCGATTAATTTTGGCAGGATATATTTCTTGTAATGTTCGGGTATAGCAGCAATAATTGCAGTAAGTGGTGGAATATTGCTCAATCTGTGCTTCTTGGACATTTTGGATCGCAGAGCATTTAAATTAACATCTTTTCGGGGCTTCGATGAATCTTGTTGCGCTTCATGGTCTTGAACCAAAAAGCTTACAATGTCTGAACAAGCCCGTATGAATCGTTCGTTCTCTGGGGGTAGATTTGGATCTCTGGGCTTCCTCTGCCTCTCCTCCGCCGTCATGACTTCGGTCATTGTCGCCATATTGCAAGGTTTTCACTTCCGGTTATACAACAACGAACCAAAGTCCAGCTCCAAGGAAATTCGTAGATCGCAGGCGTGTTGTTGGAAATACTGCGTCGAAATGGTGGGGTAATTTTGAATGTAACTTGACTTTGGAAATATTTTTGGGGTTCTCGGAGGATTCCGCGTGATTGATCCGCTTCCGAGACCCGTGTTTTGGAGCTTCAAGTTCGCTTTTCAAGGTGTCGACAACTCCAAAACAAAACTCCTCAATCCATTATTCTCAGCTCTACCCTTCTGACATCAATTGTCCCCGACAAGATGTCCGCCCTCTCAAGATGCGCCCGGCCTTTGATGCAGGCTGCAGTGCGCCGACAAGGCTACGCAACTGCTTCCGCAGCATATACCTCGACTGCCGAAAACCTTCGGATCACTAAGGATACCAAGGTTATCTACCAGGGCTTCACAGGCAAGCAGGGAAGGTGTGTGCTTTGAAGGTCTAGGAGATCGAGTCTGGATCGCTTTGCTGATCAGATTGTTACAGTTTTCACGCCGAACAAGCTATCGCCTACGGTACGTGTCGCCCAAGCGCAACGAGATGAAAGCATGTCTGATAGGGAATCTAGGTACTCAAGTAGTCGGAGGAACGAATCCTAAGAAGGCTGGGCAAACACATCTTGGTCTTCCAGTCTTTGCGAATGTTGCAGACGCTGTGAGGCAAGCTGGAGCTACTGCTTCGGCCATCTTTGTGCCGTAAGGATTACCTCGATATGAAGTATAAAAGGGACGGCTGTTGACTGATGATCTGCCAGTCCTCCTGTCGCTGCAGCGGGTATTGAAGAAGCTATTGCTGCTGAGATTCCGTTGGTAGTATGGTATGTGTTGCCCAATTTGCATGTGATGAGAAGTTCACTAACAGGATCAGTATCACCGAGGGTATCCCACAACACGGTTCGTCTAATGATTTCGAAGATATACTTGAGATTCTAACAAAAGGCAGATATGGTTCGCATCACGGATATCTTGAAGACACAAGGAAAGACTCGTTTGGTTGGACCCAACTGCCCCGGTATCATTGCACCAGGACAGTGCAAGATCGGTATTATGCCTGGATTCATCCACAAGAGGGGTCGCGTCGGTATCGTCTCTCGCTCTGGAACATTAACCTATGAAGCTGTCAACCAAACTACACAAGCAGGGCTCGGCCAATCGCTCGTCGTTGGAATCGGTGGCGATCCTTTCTCTGGAACAAACTTCATTGACTGCTTAAAGGTTTTCTTGGAAGATGAAGAGACGGATGGTATCATCATGATTGGTGAGATTGGAGGGTCTGCCGAGGAAGATGCTGCCGAATTCTTGAAGGAGTACAACACGGCACAAAAACCAGTTGTTAGCTTTATCGCTGGTATCTCAGCTCCACCAGGACGGAGAATGGGTCACGCCGGTATGTTCCCCTGAAGTGTAGTTCTGGGATTCCACTGACACTTGCAAACAGGTGCTATCGTTAGCGGTGGAAAGGGAGGAGCTGACTCCAAAATCTCAGCTCTTGAGGCTGCCGGTGTTATCGTAGAACGGAGTCCAGCTATGCTTGGAAAGACGTTGCACGCCGAGTTTGTACGAAAGGATATGATTTAAGAGATGATTGTGAATTAGACGGGGAGGTTGCATATGGGAGTGTTAATGCATTTTGTTTGAGGATTCTCTAGTCAATACCTCTTCATTGTACTGTATAGCTAGCAGATTACCCCTTTAAGATTTCGAGGTCTCACACAGTGATATACTTTTCTTGATGCTGGATGATAATGATTGTATACCTTGTTTAGAGACTTGGAGACTTGCAGGAAAAGGATAAGACGAGAAATGCAGTCCCAACTGCATTATTTTTGGACAACCTGAAAGTTACTTGCCCCTTGAGTCGATCCCGGAACAATACTACCTCCGCAGGTAAGTTGTCAAGCGGCAGCTCTGCCGAGCTGGAAGCTCCATCACTTCGCGCCCCTCCTAAAAACAACCCCAAATCAATCAACCTATCCCACCACCCCTCCGCCAACAATCAAGATTCAAGATGCTGTCTGGCATCCTAATCTTCAACCAAAAGGGCGAGAACCTTATATTCCGCGCTTTCCGCAACGACTGTCGCCCCCGCCTCGCAGACGTCTTTCGCATTCAAGTCATCTCCAATGCCCAAGTCCGGTCCCCTATCCTTACACTAGGAAGTACGACGTTCAGCCATGTCAAGCACGAAAACATTTATTTGGTCGCGATCACAAAGAGCAATGCCAATGCCGCGCTGGTATTTGAGTTCCTGTATAGGTTGATTGCGCTTGGGAAAGGATATTTTGGGAAATTCGATGAGGAGGCCGTGAAGAATAATTTTGTGCTTGTTTATGAGCTTTTAGACGGTCAGTCATAGATAGCGCAATATCTATAGAGGCTTTGCATAGGAATAGGCTAATTCGTTTTACAGAAATCCTGGACTTTGGATACCCTCAGAATACCGAGACAGACACCCTCAAGATGTACATCACCACAGAAGGAGTCAAGTCGGAACGGACAATGGAAGACTCGGCGAAGATTACAATGCAAGCAACAGGCGCACTATCATGGCGAAAGGCAGACGTCAAATACCGTAAGAACGAAGCGTTCGTCGATGTCATTGAGGATGTCAACCTCCTCATGTCCGCTACCGGTACAGTCCTACGCGCAGATGTGAATGGTCAGATCGTCATGCGCGCCTATCTCTCCGGAACTCCAGAATGCAAATTTGGACTCAACGACCGCTTGCTACTCGACGGTGACAGTCTTTCTTCCCTACCGTCTGGAAATCGAATGGGCACCAAAGCTACAAAAGCTGCAGCGGGAAGCGTCACTCTAGAGGACTGCCAATTTCACCAATGTGTCAAGCTGGGCAAGTTCGACACCGATCGTATCATTTCGTTCATTCCTCCAGACGGCGAGTTCGAACTCATGCGTTATCGTGCCACAGAGAATGTCAACCTGCCGTTCAAGGTACACGCTATTGTCAAGGAAATGGGCACGACGAAGGTGGAATACAGTATCGCCATTAGAGCAAATTACGGCAGTAAGCTCTTTGCTACCAATGTTGTTGTGCGGGTCCCTACACCGCTCAATACGGCTCGAATCACGGAACGCTGTACGCAAGGGAAAGCTAAATATGAGCCCAGCGAGAACAACATTGTATGGAAAATTCCACGATTTACGGGACAGAATGAATTCGTATTGAGTGCCGAAGCAACTTTGACGAGCATGACGAACCAAAAGGCATGGTCGCGGCCACCTTTGAGTTTAAACTTTAGTTTGTTGATGTTTACGAGTTCTGGGTTGTTGGTCAGATATTTGAAGGTTTTTGAGAAGAGTAATTACTCGAGTGTCAAGTGGGTGAGGTATATGACCAGAGCTGGTTCTTATGAGATACGGTATGTTCACTTTTCTTTCGAGGTCTGTCACCAAGCATAGCTAACTCGTTGCAGATTTTAAAAGGAAGACTTGGGGGCGTACTGGCGCCATGAATATCAGGGTTTTCTGCATTGCTGGGCGTCAAGACAGATATCTTGGGAGCAAACGTAAATAATGCCAATCCTAGCCATCACGGGACATTGAAATAGTTGTGGGGCTTTTCATAGCATGCATATATGCATATTGCAAACGCCTTCTTTTCCGTCATGCCCTCGTGGTCTTGGAGCACTTGATGTTATTGTGTCACCACAAGCGTGGAAGAACTGCGAGTGCGAGCCAGCAATTCTCAAAGCCTGAGGCTGAAACGCTAGCTCTCTTTTTGATTTCGCTTTTTTCCCCAAGTTCACTCGAGGGATTCATCCTCCATATTATTACATTGTCACCCAGTCACCTTGCCGCATTTTCAAAGTCTTATTCTCAAGATGGCATTAGCGGCAGATGGTTCCTCCGGACCGTACCGTCACCAACCCCTTGTAACAGCCCTTAACAACTTTTACAGCACTCTTTCTGATCTCTCTTATATCACCCCTTCCGATATCGTCTCTCCCTCTTCACAAACAGGGATGCACGCTCCTGAAGCCATTGATGCGGGTCGTGCACTAAGTACGGGTTACAATAACGAGGTCATTGACTTAATGTATCATCTTCCATATCTATCCGAAGAAGCTTCAGATATCCAACTGGCGTCTAATACAACGAAGCTCAGCTACCTACGACAATCAGACGATGAAGATGGGGTATTCGAAGACGCTCGGGATTTATTCCAAGGGCCACGAACAATTCCGTCTCATATGCTCGTATTGACTTGGGGACAAGTATATGGAACTTTTGTAGTCTATGACGTTCAAACAGGTAATTGCTTTAGCTTCTTGCTCAGGCATGCTTTTACTGATCCTTTACAGGGAGAGTTATTCCCTGGGAGCCCATGGCGGATGACTATCAAGGCATGATACCGAACCTCCCAACATTCTCCCCAGAAGACTTCTTCGGTGGCTGGACTGCAAAGTATCTTCAGCTTGAATGGCTTCCTTTAGATTTATATGGCGACATTAACTTTGTTCGCGAGGGTGGGGATCTTTTGGCGCCTCCTGGTGATTATGAAGAACAGTGGCAGAGATGGTGGTTCCAGGAACGAGCGAGATACGAGACAGAACGGACGCTGAGGGACCTATATCTGGATTGCGGTTGGGGTGGTGAGTTCAGGAAAGGTGAATTTGAGGCGAAGAGAGAACAGTGGCGAGAGCAGGTTCTTGAGCCTATGGAAGAGAGGCTGCTAGAAGGATTTGACGAGATGCGAGACATTTTTGACGTACAAATGGGTCGTTCATAGATGGCGATGGCCAAGTATATCACATTCTCCGGGACAGCACACGCCTCAAATCTCACCCCTCTCCCTCACCTTCACAGCGCTAGGATGCTTATGCCTAGCTCTCAGCAATCGCTCCTTCCTCCCCGTCTCCTTCCTTCCATCTCGAACCCCAACAACGTCTCAATCACCACGTCCGCGCTCGAACGGACTAAACAAAGAAGAAATACTATACCTCTCCACCCCCGACATGCTCACAATTCTATGCAGTACTCAGAAACCCCATTCGACGCCATCTCTACAGAGTCTCCCACGTTAAACACAAGACAGCCCTTCAGCGGCGGTGCAACAATCCACTCCGCGTTACAATCCAACCACTCTAGTATGTACTTGAACGTCTAATGATAGTTGGTTCACGCGCATGGTACTCAATCCAGAAGGTAGATTACGGCTCCGGGTGTGCAGCGAGTGGAGCTAGCAACCAAAGATGTTGTTGTCACACGCGCAGCTTCGAGCATCGAGCATCGAGCGTGTGTGGTACAAGACTGTGTTTCCAAAGCTGTCGTGGCTGACGATCGTGAACAGGGCGCCTCACGAAGCTCCCTGGTGCTGGACACAGAAAGCTGCACTCGTCGGAGATTGAAGTCCCGCTCCGACATCATATTGCTACCACTTATTATGTCTACCCCAAGGCTCTGTCTCGCACAGTGCCGATATCTTTATGACGAGTCTCTTTTCGCCACCATGTATTTTCTATATATGCAGCGTTAGGGCCTCCAGTTCCAGGATTACCTATAATTTGGGGTATTACACAAGCAAAACGCACGCCTCCTGCAACTCCCCTTCTGAGTGGTTCCACAGTGTTCATCAGAGTTACTGCAGTGGCGCAGCAACTTGCCCGGTGGACAAATTCGGCATTTGTGAGGGGTTCAATAATTCACTCGTCGGCGCGCTGCGTGCTTTTGACCTGCGACTACTCCAAACGTTTTCATCCTTGTAGGAGATAGTAAGCTTGAGAGTACTAGTTTCGTTTCCTATTTCATTCTACCGCCCCGAATAAGCAGTCCTACCATTTTACAGCTTCTCTAATGTATCAATTCTTCTTGGCGATGCAGCCCGTGGGGTAATATATCAGTCTTTACGCAGCTCCATAAGTGCTGGGCCAACTACTGCAAGGCCTAGATGCTACGTTGGTAAGGCTCTACCACCATACTCAAGCTGACTCTAACTCTTGAGCTCTTGAACTCAGCTAAATTACTCATAGAACCAGAAACTTTATAGAGATCAAGTCCATCAAGTAACAATACCCATTTGTTTGCTCTCTATCTCTCTACTCTCGCTACCTTGGCAGTCAAGTTTCTTCGCTATGGGGGACCCTTTCTCCATAGCTGCGAGCGTCGTGGGCTTGATAGCAATCACAACTGGAATTGTGACAAACGGCTCCAAATACTTGTCCGAATTCAAGCACAGCGATGAGACAATCAAAGCCCTCTTCCTTGAGGTTAATTTGCTATTTCTTACGCTACAAAATCTGGAGGAAGTCGCTACCAGACTCGAGCACGAGCAATCGAGCATTTCACAAACCATACGGATACATCACATAAATGCTTGTGGGGATACTCTGGAAAAGATCAATGAACAACTCAACAAAGTGGCCGCGAAGAAGAACACAGCGATCGCTCGGACCAGACAAAGAGCGCTGTGGCCGCTCGATAAGGCTGGGACGACGAGTCTCCTTCTTGAAGTAGAGAGGCACAAGACTTCTCTCAGTCTGGCACTTTCCGTAGACGACATGTAAATTGACCTCCTTATTTTTGTTTGAACAGCAACTTACTAATATCATTCACTTTCTGCAGGTCCGCCCATTCAACGATTCTTGCCTCACAAGACGTCATGCAGACTGGGATAACTCTGATTAATGAGAATCTCCAATCATACCGTACGATAGTGGACGAGAAAAGTCTAAGTGCGTCTTCTTCCGCGTGCTGCTCTTTTACTACCACTTACCAAGCACAGGCAAAAAGCGACAAGAAGTCATCCAATCACTAAATACGATCGATTATAACCAGTATCAGCTGTCAAATGTTCAACTTCGGCAGGCTAGTACAGGTGGTTGGTTTCTCGATGGCGCCGAATTTAAGCATTGGTTGTCATTAGTCGATGGAAAGCTCTGGCTTTACGGAATTCGTAAGACTTTAATTTTCTCTCTTCGGTTGCATATAATTTCCTGATGAGTTTTCCCAGCTGGAGCGGGCAAGACTATACTAATGTGAGTGCTAATTTTCCCGAAACGCGATGTAATGCTTACTTCTCTTGGCTAGGGCTACCGCCATTCAAGAAGCACAAAAACTCGTCTCTGAAGCAAGGAGCCAACTCGGTGGGTTATTCATATTGAGCAATACTGCAGGCTTCTAACCGTCTTCAAAAGGCATAGCATTTTTCTTCTGCGACTACAAAAAGCCCGAGACACAAGTTGCCTCCACCATTCTTGGTTCACTTGTAAAGCAACTAGCTCTTCAAGATGAGAGGGTGTTTCTCGAGCTGGAGGCGTTCTACGAAATACACAACCCCACAGGACAACCTCCAATTGAAGTCACCAACACTGAACTCTGTGATCTGCTAAAATCAATGGCTTTACATTTCAAGCACACGATGATTCTGATCGACGGACTGGACGAAATCAAAATGAATCGAGTCGAGACTTTGGAAATGCTTTGTGATTTGACTTCTAATGGCAATCTCAAAACCCTTTTCGCAAGTCGTGATGAGGTAGACATCCGCAATTGCTTTTCTAACTACGCAAACATCTCAATCGCAGCCCAAAGTGGAGATCTTCGGCTTTATGTTGCTGCCGAGATCGAGACTCGCAGTGCTCGGAATCAGCTCATGATTCGAGACCCTAAATTGAAGGAACATATAATGAAAACCCTCATCACTGGCGCGGATGGAATGTTAGTTCTCTCTATCAGTTCTATAGATTTAAATTTAACTGTCTATAGGTTTCGCTGGGTGGCATGTCAAATGGACTACCTTTGCGAATTGAACAACGATGACGATCGACGAAAAGCTCTTCAAGAATTGCCCCATGGTTTACCAGCTACATACGAGCGTATCTTGGAGAGAGTCAAGTTGAAGTCGAATCAAGAGCTGGTTAAACGCACTTTACGATGGATTGTCTGCTCCAACAAGCCCGTTCTCTCTGACGTCCTCCTCGCTGTTCTGGCCATCAAGGATGGCGATAAAGCTTTAAACTATGGCGCTATGACTACAATTGTCGACATCATGAGGTGGTGCAGTAGTTTGCTTCGATGGAAAGATCAGAACATGAAGTACATTGAACTTGCCCACTTCACCGTGAAGGAGTTCCTTCTCACTATCAATCCCAAGGAACAGACTTCTGTCGCGGACTACCGCATCGATATAATAAAAGACCAGTACGACTTGGCTAAGATTTGTCTCACTATTCTTAATTTCGATGAATTCGCGGCAACACAACCCCCTCAACAAACAGATACACTTTCCTGGGCAACTTCCGCTGAGGTTCAAGAAGCATTTCGATACGCATCTGTGTGGTGGCCTGTTCATGCTTCTGAATATCTTGAAGATCAACATATTTTCGCTTTGGCCAAAAAGCTCTTTGACCCTGTGAAAAGCAACAACTTCCATTGGTGGACTCGATGTTTTGCAGATCAAAACTACTTGGACCTAGAAAACTACCCTGAACTCACCACATTACACTTCGCCTCATATCTTGGACTCAGCAAGCTCGTTGAATGGTTACTGAGGCAAGAAGATGTCGATGTCAGTAGCGCAAGTCAAATAGGCACGCCCATCCTCTTTGCAATTTCTCCCATGCTTGTCTTTGATAACCTGCCATCGCGCGAAGGAAGTGTAAGACCACAGTATTCGACTGTTGAGCCGCAATACTGGAATATGTCTTCTTCTCGTGAGACAATCAAGGTTCTGCTAAATGGAGGTGCTCAAGTAAATGGAAGTCATGGAATTTTTGGAAATTATTTTATGACCCTTGACCTTCCAAAAGACTTTGCGGTGTCCCCTCTAAGCGCGGTCCTTCTCCGCTCTGTGCATACTCCAGATGTGATCGAAATGCTACTTGCACACGGCGCCCGAATAACGAATGCAGTCCTAGAGGCTGGCCGTCAGAATCTGTGTAAAGTGTGCACTGGCGATACTTTCGAAGCATGTCTTCTTGTCTTACTCAAAGGAGTAACAGACGACAATCTCGACCAAGACGCCAGAGAAAACTTTCCTCGATTCCGAAGCCAAATTTTATCGAGAATTGGAATAACTTCCGATATAAATCCCGACGAGGAAGGCGAAACTTCTGGGTTTTCTTCAATGGGTAATACGCGCGACAAGGTATTGGAGCTCAAGACCACCACTTCTAATGGCCAACTTGATCGAGTTGAGAAATGCATTGCCATTCTTGAAAAGAAGTTAGACCACACCACTCAAGCTGCGGCAGTACAAATGGCTCTTCACTTAGCTGCTCGATATCATCACACTCCAATTGTCGAGTTTCTCTTACGCTGTGGCGCTAGCATTAGACACCAGGACGAGGCCGGGGACACACCATTGCACCAGGCTTGTATGATTGAGTCGGCGAGCGCATCAAGCAGTCTGAAGACTGTGGAGCTTTTACTCCAACAAGGCTCCGATCCAACGATTTTGAACAAAGAAGGGATTTCTCCTCTACATATTGCGGCGCGATATGAGAATGTGGAATCTGTTGCAGTACTAACGTTGTTAACAAAAGCAACTTTAGAACCAAAAAGTCTTCTGGAACATGGGATACTGCAACCCTCTCCCCTTTGGATCGCTATCGAGGTTGGCTGCGATGAAGTCGCAGGTTTTTTTCTGGCAATGTGTGATCTCGACATTCTCTGCAGCCTTTCATGGCAAAACCTATCATGCTTAGTCCCCGCCGTTCAACGCAGTTCACCCGCCGTTCTTGAAATACTGCTTGGAAAAGGGATTGAAATTAACGCTCCTATGGGAGATGGATCCCTTGCTATTCACCATGCATCACGTTCACATGGATCCACTGCCGTTATGAAATCTTTACTGGCAAAAGGTGCTGATTTTTCATTCAAACTTATGGATGGGTCAACCGCGTTGCACCTTGTTTCTGAATCGTCGAGCGAAGACAGAATCGAGAAGATAAAAGCCCTCCTTTCAGCAGGTGCTGATATCAATTCTACAAACGCGAGAGGGCATTCTGTGTTGCAGCTCGCAGCAGCCAATGACCGGGCTGACGTAGTCAGCTTCATCACTGAGCAAGATGGCGTGGATCCGAACCACAAAGATGATTATGGCAAGACTGCATTGATGATTAGTTTGCAGCATGGATTCTTGACGCACTCTAGAATTCTCATTGCTCGCGGCTGTGATATCGAGATGGTGGACGCTGGGAACGGTACGGCTTTACACTATGCCTGTGAGCAAGCTCCATCTGAAGACGCCAACCAAATGATCCTCCATCTAGTGGAAGCTGGCCTACAGCTCTCCGAAAAGGATAGCAAGAGTATCTCCGCGTTTGAAGTTGCGCTTTATAGCAAATATTTGGCACCACAACCTTATGCAGAGGAGGAACACTTCGTTACTCCTGCTAGAAGACAGAGGAGGGCTCAAAAAGCTTCGAATGACAATTTATGGGCACCATTTAGTGAGATCGATGGCTATTTCGAGCCGGATTCTGAATACGAATCTGCTGACTTCAATGATGATTTTCACGAATACGACTTACAAAGATATGCTGATGACTCTGCACAGCTGTTCTGGCAGTCGTGGAATGAAAGAATTGTTATGTGCATTAGCCACATGAGTTCGGACCAGTTGAATCAAGGTCTGTCTACCGGACGATACCCTGCAGGGTTTTTGGTTCAATACGCTACCAGCGCTACGACCAAAGCTCTGTTGGACAAGCAAGTTGATGTAAATACCGTTGACACGATCGAGCCGGCCATACCCCTGGATATTGCAGCATTTCATGGGTGCGACTCGGACATTGCTGCGCTGCTGATTGCAAAAACCAGCCGTCCAATCGATGAGTGCACCGGCTCCCAGAGAAGGAATCCGCTCCAACTATGTTGTACACGTCCGGATTCTAACACGGTCTTGCTACGCCAGCTAATTGAAGCAAAAGCAGATCCTACCCTACCAGACCGAGACGGTACAACTCCTTTGATGATAGCCGCCAGCCATGGTTCAGTTGATTGCTTGAAAGTTCTGTTAAAGCACAATGTACCCATCAATACACAAACACTTGGATCTGGTTCCACCGCTTTGCATTGGGCGATAACCGCGTCATCTTCAGAATGCGTCGTAGCCTTGTTGCAGGCTGGAGCAAGAGTTGACATTGAAGGCGAGACTGGAGACTCCTGCCACAGAGTACCTCTGCTCTGGGCAGCTATACGAAAAGAGTGGGACATAGCCGATATTCTTATCAAACATGGCGCAACGACACTAGAGATGACCGGCGGTACCTCTGTGATTCACGAGGCAGCAAGTGCTGGGGAGCAGGGAATTCTGAGATTGGTCCTAGATCTACCAAATCGACCTGATCTGAGCACCAAAAACAAGGATCAGCATACGCCGTTGGAGCTTGCAGCTACCGTTGAAGATGCAGCCTGTTTCAAGCTACTCCTAGACAATGGAGCATCTATCGAGACTGGTGCAGAGCAGCATGGTGGGGTAGCGCACGCCTCCACTCATCCAGTCTCGAACGATATCAGGAAACTTCTCCTCCACCAGGATGTTCGTTGGGACGTTACTTCATTGATGGAATGTAACGATGTCGATTTCATGGACGTCCTTCCACTTCACCGAGCAGCGCATTATGGGAATAACGTATGCATTCACTTTCTCAAACAAAACAAATTCATCGAAGACATAGATGTGGAGGCAGAATATGGCATGACTGCGTTACATTTTGCAGCATGCGGCGGTCAGCAAGCAACTGTAGAGTTTCTTCTTCAGCTTGGAGCTGATGCCGAAAAAACCGAGACTCGATACGGACGAACACCGCTGATATCTGCTGCCCGATACCACTGCTTGAGTGTTGTCGAGACGCTGCTAGATCACCGGTGCAATACACTAGCAACAGATGCGAACGGGTTGACAGCATATGCTCACGCTATAAACGAGAACGAGATAGAGATATCCGCCATTCTCAAGAGGCATGAAACTCGCGCAAATAGAAGTCTAATGGTGCCCGATCTTCCTGCCACGCCTTCCCGAGACGTCTCTCTTGCTGATGAACTGTTGCTTCCTCGCAGCACACTGGGTCTTCCAAACGGAAGTCCAGATACGATTCAATCCAAAGATGAGTTATCAGAAATACGAAGACTTCTATCAAAACCGGATCTGGCGCTTGCATCATCCCAACCGAGCAACACTGAAGTCCAAACTAGTACGATTACGACGACAGAAGATCAACAACAACAGAAAACAATGATACGAGCAGAATCCCACAGGGAGGTACGGAGCATCGTAATTGATCAGAACTATGTTCTACTTGCAATAATCGGTGGACTTACGGCGCTTCTGGTTTGGGTTGTTGTTTTGTTGCAACGAATGAACAAGGCGATGATGGATATTGAGAAGTTTGTACCACGGGATAGATAATGTCTCCCGTGGACTTTGAACAAAGTGGACAAGTCTCGAGTGTCACTCTGGGAACTCGGGCATATCAACTTCGGGCGTTGCGAGCACTCTCTCTCTCTCGTGGATCTTTGGTGGACTGGGAACAAGCGCGGTGTGTCTGGAATAAGTCAATACACACTCAAGCGATTGGTGGATGCTTAGCAAAAGTGAGGGAGAAAAGGAGGGGGACCGTTTGAAAAGGAAGATCGGACAAAGGCCTCTTCGGAAGAGCCGGGGCAATTTTGAATCTGTGTAGGCATGGACCGCGAGACATAATGTTTTTCCTTATTACGATGACATTTTTCATATAATTCTTACGATTCTTCCCCGCATTTTCAGACGTTAAAGCTTTTAACATTTCTTCTTTGCTGAGTATGCTATCCACCATCTATCAAGAGAACTCTCTCTTACTGTATAAATGCCATGATAACACCCAGCCTTTCTTGGATGTTATCTTCAAGCCTTGACCCGCGGCGTGTAACCTATAAACCACAGTTGATGAAAACATCAGCATCTTATGGATATAGAAGCTCTCCCTTCCCCTTTTTCCAGGTCTCCCTGGTTGGCAGTCCCCGGCTTTCCTTCTATTCCTATTACTCTCCAGAAAATGCAGGAGCCGAGCCGGGGAAAGCAAGAATAAATTCCTCTGAAAGCTGCAGGTTGTAATTAGAAGTGAACGCTATAGTAGCATTGGCTCCTTGTAAAGATTGGCAACAAAACGGGAAAACGGGGTTTCCGAAAAGGGAGATTGAAAGTGACATTTCAGCTTTTATTTGTTTATAGATCTTAGCTCTCATAACCATATATTTAGAAAATGCAACTCGTAGGCAGGGAAAGAGCAAAGGTAATGTGCTGAGGAAATGACAAAGTGTAAGTGCCAAAGCAGCACCGCTCCTGCCCCAAAAATCGTGGGAATTCGAAAAAGACGCAGGCACTACCTAGGAAGGATTTGGAAGCTGCTGTAGAAGAATGCATCAGACAAAATGGCGTCCATATTTCACGGGCAGAGGCATGTGCAGATGAGTAGCAATACGGTTTAAACAGCAGCCCAACCAGTGGGTACTCAGTAATCTAGGAACTCCCATCATTAGTATTATCCATGCACCGTAAACCTAGGCATGTCTGACCGACACCCATACACCGAAGCATTAAATCACAAACGCCTTACTACCCTCAACCAAGCCATCCATCAACTTCACAATACTCGTCCACCCCGGCGAAAACCTCTGAGCTTCATCCAACGCCGGGATGGTTCCAGGCAAGTTGTGATCACTCCAGAAACAAACCACCCTTCCAGTCCGTCCCTCATCGCCTTCGTTCTTATCCTCACTGACGGGCCACTCAACGTCCACAACCCATTCCCGGTCCCAATCTCTGTGCCAGAGCTTGATCTGGTCACTGCCGCTTTCTGGAACGTCATCCCATTTGCCATTACTGCTCGCGGCGCCCTGGACTGCAAAGCCAGAAAATGGGTCGTCGAAGCGGAGGATACAAGCCTTGGTCTCCTCACCCTTGATGTGGAATGTGGCTTTGTTTTGGCCAGTCGCTCGGGAGACGTTGTATGTCAGCCAGCTGTCGTATTCTTTCTCGGGTGGTACTCCGCTTGGGAGCTTATCAACTACTTGTGGTGCGAGACCTTCGTATGAACAAAAGCTCAAGCCACTGCGAATCATTGGATTGGTTTTGCAGTCAATAGTCTGACCAGCGGCAGAGGGTATGTCGGAAATGATGTCGCGGATATACTCTTCGAGTCCGACCAACGTGACATGATTCAGACCGCTGTCAAGATCGACGGTTTGTTGAAAGTAGGCCTTGTATCTGTTCTGAGGCGAGAAGGGGAAGGCAACGAGATTATAGATTAGAGTAGCGACGAAGACCAGGAACAGGAAGGTCGGAATGTGATGAGTGATGCGATGCATGAATGGCCCGAGAGGAAGGATGATCAAAATCGAGAATAGCGCTACAATCAGATATGGTAGGAGAAGAGGACTACCGTCAGTACCAGTTTGAGCTGTTGCTGTGACGAGAAGAAGGCCGACTTGTCCAATAATGACAATGATGAAAGGACCGAGAAGAATGAACTGGATAAGCCAAGTCCATATGGGCATATTGCCTGACCAGCTTTGCTCATTACCAAAGGTATGGTGCTTTTCATGATCATCGCTGGCCCCATCCATCACCCCTGGCAATGATCTGCGATAGCCTCTTGCAAATGTGGCTCCTAAGGCAGTGCGATGACCATTACCACCGACAAGAGGGGTAGTCTCAGTTGCATCCTCAGATGCCGGTTCATTGTCCCCCGCGTCCGTATGCTGAGGCTCTGTGTGCTGAGGAGCAATAGCCTCCGAGTTTGGCACCGCATCGAGTCCTTCCCTAGTCTCATGCTCATCATGGGCTTCTTCGACCACCGAAGACTTGGTTGGAAGGGCAAATAACTCGCAGATACCGACAAATGCAGCGAGAAATATTGCCGCCTCATAGAAGACAAACATGTAGCCTCCGCTGATTTTGTAGCGATCTTCAAAGACGGTCGATGCAACAAGAATTCCCCAGCCGAGGAGAAACATCCAAATAAGAGCATAGGTCCTATGAAGCGCAGATGGCCTTACAAAGTTGCACCCAGCCATAATGAACCAATGGACACAGAAAAACAGGCTGAATGACATAGCCCATACTGAATATTGAGATGAGTAAATGATCAAAGGGTTTATTTTCCTAATCAGGAACGCGGCTCCCACGGTAATGGCGGCAGAGACAATGAGAGAAATTGGGAATCGGAAAGCACCTCGCCATCCTTGAAGGGAAACAGCTTCGCTTTCGTGCCCTGGAAACTTCACTGACCCAGCAAATAAGTACATCTTGTCCTTTCGAACCACGATGAATGAGATCAACAGCAATATCAGAGGCGTGGCGATGAGCAAAGTCAAGGACCAGGCGAAAAGTGTTCGCAGACCGAAGACAGCAAAGGCACGACCAAATAGATCGAACCATACTCCATCACTCCCTTTTCCATTCTGGACTTTTCCGCTTGCACCATCTCCACGGGGCCCAGCGAATTTACTGCTAGTATCTGAGGCTAGATATTTAACCGTTTCGACTGATGCTGACAGCATATGCCAGAGGGAGTCCTTAGAAGCGTGCTTTACATCATCTTGATCGGTATGATACCTAGTTCTAGGCTCCCAGAAAGCGACATCAAGTCCACGGAAGCCCTCAGCACGGAACACAACGTAGTCCGTCTCGCTCCTTACAAACCCAAGAGCGAATCCGTCGGCACTGACGACCGTACCAAATGGATTCCGAGCTTTGCCATAAGCGCGAGTCACCTCGGTGTCTGTACTTCTAAAAAGCGTTGCCCTTCCTCCAGCTCCTGCCCCCTCAAGATTAAGGAATGTATGGACAAATTTTGCCATTGGATGTGACAGAAAGGCCTTGGCACCGTACAGCCCATCTTCTTCGCCATTGTTGAAAAGTGCGACTACTCCTTTCTTTGGAGTATTTCCCTCGGTCGTGAAATACTTGATTAACTGTAGAGCTGTAATTACGCCCATACCATCATCTGTAGTTCCATATCCGGTCGAGACACTGTCGAAATGCGCGTTTACCATGACTCCTCCCTTTCCGTGCATCGAGCCTGACCTATGCGACGCCGAGTTCCACCACTCACCTTCCTCATCTTCAGTCCCTCGAATGTAGACAATGATATTGCTACCCTCAAAATATGTACTAATTCCAGCTCTTCGTCCACTGACACCTATACTTGTAAGGGCAGTACTTGTGTAATTGGCAACGAGATCATTGAAGATGGTTACTGCTGGCGACGTATAGCGTGCTCGAAGGTCTTTATGGATCGAGTCGAGGGGTGATTTAGGCTGGCCTCCAATTGATTCCGTGGCATGAGCTGGAGAGATTTCGACATGATCCGTTGACTCCGTGTCGTAAAGGCTATCTTCCGGTGTGAGGCCTGCTTGGTCATATGCCTGCCAGCTAGCATCGTTGCTCTTCAATATGCCCTCTATCCTTAACAACAACCAATTTCTAACTTCATCGTTCCTGCGGCTGTTGAACGGATGATAGCCGTTGCTTAATTCGGCCAAGTCAAGCCAGGCTTCGCTGAGGTTGAGGCCGCCGTAGAGTGTTGGGTTTTGGGGAGCGGGTGGGACGGTTTCGTGAATGACAAGAAGTGGAATGAGGATACCGAGGTATACAACGGCTGTAACTAGCGTCACTGCCACAGGGGCAAACGCAAAAGGGTTGGAGCATCTCATGTCTGCAAGGCCTGTCTTGACCCTCTGCATCATCGTAGGGTACTTTCAAGGTGGGGATTCGAAGTTGTTTGTCAGCGCAGTACCATGCAAGCGAAAGGGTTCTAGGAAGCCATAAAGACGGGAGAAGCTGAGGCTGAGGTAGGTATTTCGGAACGGATCGTAGACAATTTCGAGGGTTTAGGTCATGTATAGAAGCTCAATGAAGCTGTGATGCGGGGAGGGGACGTTGATGTCGTTCCTCGGCGAGCTTTGGCGGGGCACAGGACTAGCTCCGTTACTTGTACTTGTACGAAGTAGGTAGGCTGAGTGACTTTAACGTCATTTGATTCTGCAAATATATATAGTAGTCATTATTGTTGGTATCACAGGGTGATCACTATTCTCTCATTCGTACGTACTAGTGTGGCATTATAATGATTCTCTTTGTGGTTTCATTAATGCATAGGGAGGAGGTTCTAGCTATGCTGCGGAAGCTGGAAGGATATGCCTTCCAGCTTAGTTAGCACTGCGCCTTGGCTTAGTTATTCTAAGGTCCTATAACCATTACGCGCGGCAGCATTGTCCCCTTATAATAATTGTCCTAATACTAGCAACTTCTCTTTATGCCTTTATTATAGGTAAGGGACAAGTAATGCAATGAAATATAATAATCTCTACACCTACTATTACCGCTGCAATATAGGCCTTACTAGTTCTAATATTAATATTGCTAAAATAAGTAGTAGTAGCATTAAGGTTATAAGATATAAGAAATCCTCCCAAATTGTGCTAATTGCGCTAGTGGCTATAACTAATAAGAAACTAATAAGAATAGCATTCTTAGATTGCTTAGTTGCGCTACACAAAATTGTTATATTGCTATAAGGATGCCTTATAATAAAAGGTTTTAGCGTGTTAGCTAAGGCCCTTTCTATATATCTCTCTTTATCTATCCTTCTATCTAAATAGTAAAAGCATTTATATTAAGGAAGGTTTCTAAGGCTCGATTTGGATTTGCCTTTATTATTACGTCCGCTAGATTATTATTGCTATTAATCTAGCAAATCTTATAGATCTTATAATTCTTATATAATTAGCGCAATCCTATAATATTAATTATAAGGCGTTTCTCTATAATTATTCTAAGCTTAATAAGGTATTTATATAAGGAATACAAATCCGTACAAACAACTATTAGTACTAATAGCAAATAAAGCTATTCTATAATTATCTTAAGAGTGGAATTAATTATAATAGCAATATCTACCCCCTTTACTATTCTATAAATCTCTAATGCTAAAACGCTTCTAGTAATATGCTTGCTCTTAGTTAAGCTCTAATGGATTATATTGCCTCTTATAATAAATTAGTCATTTGCTATAGTCTTATTTGCAATAATAATAATATAACCTAACTAGGAACTTAAATCTTTATTGTTTGCAAATGACTTATTAATAAATATATAGATTTTAATAGCATTCAGGTCTATTGCAATAAAATGCAGCCCTTAGTCGAAGTTCTCTATTTGCTATTTAAGGCGCTTATTTAGCTAAATGCTCTCTTTAATATTAGGTTCTTAGTGTTATACTATAATGGATAGATTAAATGCGGCCTCTAGTTAGCAAATTGTTATAATATAACCTCTATAAGCTTGCTATTAGATATAGATCTTTTTGTAATTATTATTCTTAGTATTAATAAGTTAGATCTTCTTATCTTGCTTCTTCTATCTTAGATCAATCTCTTTTCTAGTTTAACTTAGAATGCAACTATTAAAAATTAGAGGTGTTATTAGCATTAGCTTCTCTTTTAGCTTTGCTCTTAGCTTTGCTTTCTTAAGCTTATTATTCTTAAGCTTTATAAATGCTATATCCGCTAAGATTAATATATTATTTATTTGTATTCCGACTATTTCAAATCTCTTATTTAACTTTATAATAAGAAAGTAAGGGTTATATATTAAAGTTATTATTTTAAGATTCTCCTTGTAATGCTTATTATATATTACTCACTAATGCGTTCCTGCCTCCGCGATGCTATAAAGAGGTTTTAGGATTATTATAATTATTTCTTCTAGAAACAAGTAATATAATTTGAGTAGTAGCTACGCATAGATCACGCGCATTAAGATCGATTTTAACTGCAGGTAAGCTTAAGTAATATTGCAAAGCTATAATAAAAATTCTTATATTATTATTTTTATTACTAATAGCGCTAATGCAATAATTAGCCTCTAACTAACGCGCTAAATAGTTAGTAATTGCATTAAGATAAATTCCTTTCCTGTATTACTATATCCTATAATAACTATTCTAATCTTCTTATATAGCGCATTAGTCGCCTTTCTCTTAACTTTATAAACAAATCTTAACTTAAATATCCTTGTATTTCTATGCTTCTCTTTATTGTATTGCACTATTTTAATTACTTCTTCTTTATATAAGCTATTAAATTCCTTCTAATCTAATTCCTCGAATGGCTTCTCTAGTATTATAATCTTTTCTTCTACTCTTAGTCTATATACTAGCTCTATATCCGACTTCTCCTTATATATTATAAATGCTATAGTAATATTACTATCTTCTTTGATTATAGCAATAAAAACATTATTAAAGTCCTTATTCTAATTTGAAAGAGGCTATTACTTCTTCTTATTAAGTGATCCCTTAGGCCTACCTCTACCTCTCTTTAGATTCTAACTTCTTAGTCCCTCTAATAATACTATTATAGCCTTCTCTCCACTATTATTGTTTTAGTTATTTTCCTCTTTTAGTTCTAGAGGAGGAAGGGTCTCTAAGTCCTTATTAATTAGGTATAGTCTAATGCTAGTGGATCTAAAGCTTTTCTAGATATCTTACATTTATATAATATAATCCTTGCCCTAAAATGCAATTAATTTAAAGGGTCCTTTCTAGCCTTCTACTTTGTAATAGATGCGTATATCTAATAGTAATAGTAGCGTATATATATCTATTATATTAGGGCCATTTTGTATTATAAGAGCGTCTTATACTTAATGCTCTGCTTTTAGCTTTCTAACCTCTTTTATTACTCTCTTAATCGCTTCTACTCTTATTATAAGATTTAGTAATAGTAGTAAGCTCTTAACAATTCTTAGATATGCCCTAAATATAAGTAATATAAGTATAATACTATCTAGTCCTACTATATTATTTATAGCCTTTTGCGCTATTTATAGAATAACTTCTTGCATTATTATATTACCTAATTCGGCGCTCAAAATTGTAAAAGCTTATTATAATAGCGTATAGTAATATTCTACCTTTCTAATACTATTATATGCCTCTACTAGAACTTGCTTAACCTGTACCCCTATTAATTTTATATGCTATTTAAATTTATTTAATGCAAAATTTATTCCTATATTATAAACTACTCATTTAGGGAGTCCTTAATACGCGTCAATCTAGTATAGGCATAGCGTATCCTATATATATCTAGCTAATATATTTGCTAGGAAACGCGCTAATCCAAAACTGGTAGATCTATTAATAACTTAAAGCACTAGTTTTCTATCGAGATATATAATATTAATAATAATCTTATAGTTAAAAATATAATTATCTTTTAGTATAAACTTAAAGCGTTCTGGAGCCTTCTAATTTATCTAATATTAATAGTAGTAATCTGTTAGCTTCTTAATTGCTACTAAATCTAAGTTATAACCTGCTCTATACAGTACTATAACTAATTATTAAATTGAAGGATATCTAAAACAATAATAGACCTATTATAATTTAGGTTCTATTAGAAGGTTCTAAACTGCGCTTTGCTCTAAGTAGTTAAGCAGCATCTAAGAGTAATTAAATTTGCAAATAATAAGGACCTTCTTATTGCCCTAAATAAGCACATTTTCGAGGTTATTAAAGTAGATCTTTATATTGTCTATATCCTCTAGAAATAGCAAAAATGGCGTATTAGCTAGAACTATATAAAAAATGACTAGTCCAAATGGTGTAGGCACTTTAATAGTTCCTTTAGATATTAATAATCCCTTTTCAAATTTAATTGTATATCTTCTAATTATAGTATTAATCTTAATTCTCGGATCGAGCTTATTAAGGGCAAGGTATTAAAGCTCTCTAGTAGTAAAGATCTTCGCGGCGCTAGTATTAGGTATAATGCCCTAAAATACCCCTTTATAGTAATAATTATTAAATATAAATATTATTAAATTGTTGCCTATAGGGGGTGCTACTATTAAAAATGCTTTATCTTTTATAATAGCATATAATATAGATTGATCATTTAGTATT
>QGMG01000496.1:0-26340 GCA_007825325.1 Lachnellula cervina | reverse complement strand
GGTGGAAGTCAAGGGGGGGAGGAAAGAGAGAGTTCAGGTCAGAGTAGTGGAAGTAGAGGTCTGAAAATCACACTGCAAGGTTTGAAATCAATGCATGACCCAACGTCAACTTCGACCCTCTACGCGCCTCCTGTCGACTCCCCCGCTCTCCTCTCTTTCTGCCAGCAGCTGAAAGACGCATTCACGGATGCTGGGTTATTGGTTCCGGATGCCAGACCGCTGCTGTTGCATGCTACGGTTTTAAATACGATTTATGTGCACGTGGGGGCCGGGGAAAAGGTGGTGGAGGACATGGGGGGAAGAAGGGAAGGATTACGATTGATGCCGAGGAGATGTTGGAGGATTGGGCAGATTTTGTATGGATGGAGGGGGTGAGAGTTGAAAATGTGGCGGTCTGTAGGATGGGTGCCAAGAAGGGGGTGGATGGGGATGAGGCTTATGAGGTGGAAGGGAGTATGGATATGCCTTGAGGTTGTGACGTGCGTTAGGAATCTTGTGGGAGTTTGATTTGGAGGCTTGAGTAGCGAGCGAGTGATATGGGAGTTCTGGCCTGGATGTACTTGGATGTATAAGGCTGGCCACTCACTTCGTGGATGGTATCGAGTATAACAAGTCTAGCGGACTGTAAAGCGCCTCTATCATTTTCTGATGTAGGTTTGTAGATGAGTATGTCTATTCGATTTATAAACAGCGAGGTGGCTCAGGAACACAGACGCAGGTTGTAGGCGATATGTTGAGAAATGGGATTCAAAATAGCAGGATGATGCGTGATGGACGGTCTCCGTGAAAATCATGGCTGTATGTCCTCAGCATGGCAATACTTCTTCACTAAAGCACGCGGGGTTCAGTACAAGAACGTAGTCCTAGAAGCAAAAGTCGCATCGCAGCAACTGTCGAAGTCGAGCTCATCTTTTGCCATTCCAAAGTCGTGAAATCATACTATCTCTCATGTTCCGTAGAATCATGAGTAACATTCTCAAGAAGCGCGAGGAAAAATGAAACACCCAGTTCCATGCCACCTTAGACCGGGAAACGAAGATCCAACCCAGACGCCAGAGCTATGAGGAGCATTGTTGTAAGAGAAGCCCACTGCTCATGCGTGAGCTTCAATGTCGCAAGTGGAGTCCGACGGCGTACGTTGCTTGTGCCATCAGTAATCCAATTCGATAACGCCCCTACGTATCTAGGCTAATTCCGCTTGCAGCTGGTGTCGCATAGAACTTCTTCAGGACTTTCTCCACTTCCGCATATTGCTCCTTCACAACGACCAGTATCTCCTCGATTCTGGATAGGCATAGGTCCTCATCGGGCTCGTCGGTCGTTCCAGCCTCATCCTTCTGCTGGCCATAGTGCTGGATCTTTTCGCAACTCTCTTTCACCTTTGTGAGACCAAGGGTTGCGGAGGAGCCCTTGAGGAAATGACCAAGACTTGATAATTCGGGAAGGTCGCGATCTTCTCTGCGCAAAAAGATAATCAGTCTCTCGTTGCTGGTATTATCAACGCGTCCACTCACAGTGCCTTGTCCATCTTGACAAAAGTCTCCTCGGCTTGATCAAAGAATCCAAAAACAATGCTTTTACTGATCCCCACGGGTTAGTATGCGATTTTGATGCGCTCGTGGTGGGGGATGGGCCGAGGCACCTGAACTCTCTCTCATCTTCGTCATCATCCATCTCCAGGATTTGCTCAAAAGTCAAGGCGTCGATGGAGTCTCCTAGATCAGGCAGTCCGTCACCTACAGACCCCTCCTCACTCTGTTGCGTGCGTGTCAGCGCCATCTTGCACGAAGGAATGGAAGGAGTCGGGGGTGAATGGAGTGGTAGTCTTACCCGCTCTTCCTCATGACGGCTGGGCATAGCAACAATCTGGTGGGCTAAAACTAGGTGTAGAGCAATTTCTAGGTGTTGCTGCGAGGTCGGAAAAGTTGAAGATGTCTTTGTCGTGGTGTTGAGACGGGACGGGAGTTACTTGACGCTAACAAAGGTAGCCGAGTTCGCAACTGCTTCATTCAATGTTCCTGCACCAATGGGGTGGGCTAGAGACAGAAGACAGAGAAGAAATAAAAGCGTTTCTGTGAATACTTTCTCTGGGACGTACAGGAACAGTGTAGTCCGTCTGGCGCAAGGAGGGGTCAGAATTAGAAGAGGGGGGGGGGTTTACATGCCCATACTCGAGCGAGTACGGGACAAGAAGGACGACAGACAGACTCTTACAACACCAGCAAGAAGGATGGGATGGGATGGGATGGGTTGGAGTTGGGTGGGCTCGGGACAGGACAGGGGATTCAATCGGGTACTGTACTGTACTTGAGTAGGATTCTTATCCGCCCGCTGTCAAGTCAAGTGGTACTACTTCTACTACGGAGCACAGGCTGATTTATATGGCACCCGGTGGAATTTTAGGACTGTACCGCATCCAAGGTACGGAGTATATCTGAAGTACCGGTATCTTGATTATTACTACCTGGGGTTGGTAGTTGTTGGAATGCCTCATTATCAAATCAAGAAGCTGAAAATCTCACCCCACCCACGTGGAGGCGACCTCGATTCAGAGCCATTGTGTGTGGTTGCCCTCCTTCCTGCTCTTGACCCCCCACCTTACTCGAATATCTTCGTAACTTATACGAAGTACGAAGTCGGTAAGGTAATATATTAGGTAGCTCAAGCTCAAGCTCAAGCTCAAGTTTGTTTCTGTTGAAGCTTGTCTTGTCTTGTCTTTTCGTCCGGTCTTCATCATCGTCGATTTCGGTCGCGATGACGTTTCTCTTGCATAGGGCCCATAATAGTGACGTAGGGGGCGGGAAATCCTTTTCCGAGACCAGAGTTTAAAAGTCTAGAATTCTGCAGAATTTCTGCAGAACATCTACAGATCATCCCCGGATCCATCATCCTACCCTATCCTATGCCTTCCCATTCTACAAAGTGAGAAGTATTATTCTAGATTCTAGACCGTTGTCATGGATATGGGTTTGGTTTGATGCCATGTTGTGTACTACACGTATTGTCGCCGAACCCGAGCCCGAGTACCACTGTCCGAATCCAAGGGTCACTTCACGGCCCAGAGACAGGAAAAGAAAAGCATCCAAACCAGAACCCCAACCTTCTACGAAGTATAGTACCGTTACTCCGTACTGTAGCGACGATACCCGTTCCGGCTTCTAAGCCGCCAAATTGACCGAAGTTCCACACGATACATCAAATATAGGATTGTCATGGCCGAAATGGGGCAAAGATTTGCAGCATTGCGCTGTTATTGAGGTCTTGACATTCTAGACTTCGGCCCATCTGGTGTCACTTTTTCAGCCAGCTCTGCTGTCCACCCACAACTCGCGCCGCATGCAGATCACGGACGTTGTGGGTGGGTGGTCATGCATGCAAGAAGAGAGAGACTTGGATCGCTGAGAGGCAGGTGGTGAGATGAGGGGCTTCTTTTCTTTTCCTTTCCAACCAGACCGCCAATCCTTTTGATGGGAACTGACGAATATGCGAATACATTCAAACAATATTACCGAGGCGGCAATGCCGAAGGACTCTTTTCTTGAGTGAGGGTGAGGCTTGAATTGAAGTGTAGTGTCGCACGCGTCAGAGACAAGTCATGGGAGCCCTACAGTATTTATGCAGCCGACTTCACACGAACACCCCGCAAGGACCAGGGTGCTGTTCTACTCGGCCCCTCGTTTTTGTGCGACCCCTCTGGGATAGTGCCCCTGGGGCTCTACCTCCGTAAGCAGCACTGGATTATAATGTGCCAGACGGCGTGGGACATTAAACGTTAACTGTTGAGTACCGCCTTTATCTATCCAGTATAAGAAGCTTTAGAATACTAGCGCTATACAGGTAATAGCTATGGACCTGGGGTAATATTAAAAGGGGGAGCACTATGCTAATTTACATGGTATCATGGAGTTCAGCTAATCTATTGATTCCACATCTGGCGGTGTGGCAGGACTTTGAACGTCGAATTCGAACACGCTCTGGCCTTGATGGATTACTTGACAAGACCCGAGGAGAACAGGAACGAGACTTAATATCCATTTTTTGAGATGAGATATTTGGAGTGGTTTGGAATTGAACTGTTGCGCGACTACGAAAGCCTGCTAAGGACTTTGTTTTCTTCCATATGCAGTCGTGGTTGCGGGAAATGGCCAAGTAGCCCTTTCGGCCAGGCTTCAAAGGCGGTTAGGACGAGATGCTCGGTTCTGTATGAGGCAGACATCTGCGTTTACGTTTTCGACCAGGCTGTATGAATGCGAATTTGCAGCCATCTTGCTTTTGCTTTTTCAATCTTTTGACACATCTGGGGCTGACGAGCGGAGATCTGTGGAATCAAACTTGTACTCAATTGAGGTGGCCTCTTTCAAGCGAACAAGCCACCTGAATGTTTTACAACCTTATACATCCCGAGGATTTCTATTCCTCGTTGAATAAAAACAAGCTTGAAGATTGTCTTCGTCGATTTAGCCTTCTAACTATATTGAATGGCTGGCTATCTTACAACGGCCAAGCACGTTTCGTAAGTTTGACCAGATATCCCTTGAATCCTTCTACTACTCGAGAGAGCTTTCTCGAGTCCTAAAAGTCAAAGGCTTTGTTGTTTCGCAAGTTTCATCAAGTATACCTTTCACTGCTTGGGAACTTTCTTATCTCCTAAAAGGTTAAGGCTTTCACAGGACAGACACATTATACGAGTATTATGTCATGTCATTTCGGCGCTAAAATGCTCTCCAAGCAGCGGAACTATATGGCCGTTGACTAATTATCTACTGACTGCCGGCACATATTCTTTGGGTAAGTTATTACTTTCGTCTAGCAATTTCTGGAAGGCGGGGCAAAGGGTTTGAACCTCGCAATGACGCTCTCATTGCTATATGTCGGACAATACAATGTGGGGTAGTCCACAGGCTACAACAAAGTGGCTTGATTAGACCACTTTCGGCACATATTTCCTCGGGAAGTGATTTAGAATCTGAGGGGTAACTCCGCAAAAGAGAGGGGTAGAGGTTAGCAAGCTCGATATATGACAGCCAGTGCTATTACATCAACCCATCCATCCTTTTGAAAACACTCTCTGTATTGTTTAATTTAATATACAATTCAAGGCTCAGAAGACTATTTTCTTTTCATCATGGCAAATACTAAAACAATACATGTCCCTCATTTAGGAGGCATTGACGCTGGGTTCTAACCCTCCTCGTTTGTTAATCTACGTATGCTAACAGCACTTTTCAGATATCAGATGCCATATCAATATGACTCATCCAAACCTACATTGGTGCTCGTAAACTCTTTTACCACAAGTTCAGAGCTCTACAAAGGTCAATATGCCAACAAAGCACTTACCGACAAGATGAACCTCCTCGCGATCGAACTTCTTGGACACGGGAAGACAAGGACGAAATCAGAGAACTTTACATACTGGGATACTGCAATCATGAATCTCCAGGTAATGGAGGCTCTCGGTATCAAGAAGGCGTTCGTGTTAGGTACTTCTCAGGGAGGTTGGATCACAGTCCGCATGGCCCTGTTAGCACCCGACAGGATTGAGGGTATTATTCCCCTTGGTACATCCATGGACTACGAATCCGAGCGAACACGACAACTCGGATGCTGGGATGGTGTTGCCGCATGTACCGGCCCGATCGACGAATGGACCACCACTCAAGCAACGCCCGATTTCAAGCCAGACGAGGACTACTGCAACTTCCTCATCGACATTGGTTTTGGCAAAGATTGTGATAAAGCAGTCCGAGACTTCTGGATCAAGACCATCCAAGGAAATTACAAAGGAGATGATGGCCGTCGCCGTGCTCGCATGGCTGCTATCAACTTGAGAGAGCGTGATGGGCTGCACGGCAGACTTTTCGATGTTAGATGTCCGGTCCTGTGGCTTCATGGCACAGCCGACGTTGTCTACAGTGTCAGCAATGCACAGCAGGAGATCAAGCTGTTTACTAATGCAAAATCTGCCGAACTTACTACGGTGCCTGATGGAGCTCATTTTCTCAGCGCATCCCACCCCGAGGAGGTTGGTCAAGCTCTCATCAATTTCATCGGCAAATGGGCAAATAAGCATATTTGAGGGCGTTATGAGATTGGAGCTTGCAGCCTGTTGTAGCTGTTTTGATTATATACATGGGCGTTCAATACTGAATCCATATACTGGAGGACCTGAGGAATGGTAAATTACAATTGACAAAGCAAAACTCCGAAGGCTCTAGTGTATAATATTTTCTACGGCGTACGCCCTCTCGATCGTTCTTGACTCCTATAGTGTTTTGCGGCCTTCTTCACAAAAACCTAATGCTCTTTATGCTAGAGGGACAAAAGCGACGCTCTCTATAGCGGACTTTTAATGTCCTCCGCCGGCTGGCAGAATATAAATCAATGCCGCTTTTGCTGTCCATTGCAAACCTTCCTTCTTTTTGAGGAGACGGCTGTAAAACACTGCAGGAGTTAAAAACCCACCCTGAGCTTTTGACATCCGCCGGAACTGTTTCAGTCACAGCCTTCCTCAGCCTCGTGCATGCCCCACTAATTAGGCAACGATATTAATATCTTTGAAGCTCACCTCACTTGATTTCACAACCAGATATTGAAAACGATGATACTCCCAACAATTGGAACCCCGTCCTTCCTATTATGATTCCCGACCCCAAAAAACCGCACCGCGGCACAGGTCCCCACCGCCTAACCTCCACCACAACAAGCAAACCCCCCATCATCGCAACCCCACCCCGCGTCGCCCTACGCTCCAAACACGAGCCCTCCACATCCAACGACACATCATCAACGAAATCAAAAACCACAACTTCCGGAGCCCCCAATTCCGACGACGAAGAAAATAATGATGCAGCGAGCAAAGATGCTCAACAAGCCCAGATTGCAGACCTGCAGAGCGAGATGCAAACCATGGAGCACGAATTCGAGCACGAGCTCACGACGCTAAGCCACAAACTATCCAACGCCCACGAGAGCACGCAGTTCTGGCAATCGAAACACTCATCCCTGAACCAGACGTTCCTGAAGACGGACACGGATCTGCGGCTCCTGCGCGCGGATGTCGAGAGGGAGAGGGAGCGGGTGGACGGGCTGGTGGCGGAGAGGGAGAGGTTCCGGGAGGCGTATAATGGGGTGTTGGGCGAGGTGCGGGAGAGGGATGAGGTTGTGAGGGGGCTGAGGGGGCAGGTTAGGGGGTTGAAGAGCTGGGTTAGTAGTAGTGGGAAGAGTGGGGAGCAGGTTAGTGATGAGGTTTTTGGTGAGGGGATGGTGAGATTGGGCAATGGGTTGCAGAATTGGGTCATTGTGAATTTTAGGCGGGTGAGGGTTGGTAGGTTTTGTGGTTTCTTTCTTTCTTTGGCGTCGTGAAAGGAAGGAAGGAAGGTTGGCTGGCTGACAATTGATATAGATGCTGAGAAAGCGAATGATGAGACGAGAGAGCTGCTGCTGCGTTTGATACCCACGTACGATTCTTTAGCCGCGACTTCCAAGATCCACCTCATCCAATCACTAGTCTCACGACTTCTCGTCGAATCAGTATTCACAGCTTATTTTGTTGGGATATCAAAAGAACAAGCAAATGAGCTACAAAAGGTGGAAAGGTATCTTGGTGATTTTGGTAAGTTGTATTGAAGTAATCGTTTAACTACATAGCTGATCCTTTCCAGGTCCAGTAGAAAGCATAAATACATGGCGCTCTACAACCCTCGCAATCCTCCGAAAAGATTCATCCCAGAAATTACAAACAGAAACAACAGCTATTGTAGATTCAGTTGTCAATCAAATAAACACCATAATGACCTCCATTAGCGACGTTCAACCGTCCGAGGCAAGAGACCAATCACTTCGGGCTTTGATAAACAGTTCAATTGAACTATCTCGACTGCTAAGAGTGCAAAAAGCAGTATTTACCATCATCATGCCTTCACTCGAGGGTCACCAGAGAACCATGTTTGATCCGGACAGTATGGAGGATATTGGAGGGGAGGACGAGGATACATTGAGTGATAGAGAGATCCGCTGTGTCACGTTTCCGGGAATCGTCAAGGCGGGAGATGAGAATGGTGAAAGAGGATATCTGAGAAACGTCGTTGCAAAAATACGAGTACTTTGTGCGCCTGATTGAAGCTATTGCACGACAGTACGAGGCGGCTAGCCATCCGGTGCACAGTCCCGGCGTTTCAAGACTGTGGTCTGTATACAAGTTACAGGCGAAAGCCGAAGGTTGTATCCTTATAACCTCAGAGACCGGCTTCGGCCAATCAAGCCGGTCTATCATACAAGACTGAGAGGCTTTTAGTGAAAGCCGCTTTTCCAATAAGCGGTCAGAACTTAATATGAGCCGTGAATGTTGTATTCAACGTCCATTCGTCACCTTTGTATAGTACAGCCAAGTTTTGGCGGGGATGTGAGGTGATTAACCCGATTCATGGCAACTTTCCACGGACACGCGTTACTCCGATAAAAAGGAGGCTCTGCGGCCTACGGCCTATGCAGGTGTGGCACACCAAATCTTCCTGGAGTCCTGGCCTAGCTATAGCGTGGTATCTGTACTACCACTAAAATCAAAGCTCGACCCTGGTTTCCCTAAAAGTTTGAAAGATCTGAAGTGAAGTGTACGCTTTTGGATGCAGAGTTTGTGCAGTGCTGTAAGTCGGCGAGCAGGAAGTAAAAAGCCCATAGAGCTAGAACCCGAGTCTGGGTGAAAATATGCATTTCCAGGCTTTCCTGCTCGTGTCGTGCGTCGGGAACGTACATGAATCCCGCGAAGAGTATCCAAGCCAAGGGCACAGATGCAAGGGATTGGACCCATGACTTCGAGATGCCGAGTTTAACCTCACCTCCAGAATGCCGGGATAAAGCACCAAGCAACGAGTAAAAGCCCCCGGAACGTCACCCGGAAGCGGTGAGGAGCAAGAAAGCATGTTTGCCTTTGGGTTCCTCGATCCATCCTTGACCTATTCATTAATCAAGAGACGGGCGAGTGCATAGTTGCGGGATGGCTGCACGAACCACGAGTGATAGATGAAATACGTGCTTTTCGAGGAGCCAATTGCCCCAGCTGTCTCCTGTACTAGAATTAGTCTTTTGATCTCGGCGAGGAGGTGTGCTTGCCGGATCGCAGTATGACGCGTAAGAGCTTCGAGGTAGCCCATAGTTCGTTGGGTCCAGTATGGTTATAGAATCGCGTTTGGTGAAACTTTGAGGGTGTGGAAAAAGCAACTATTTCTTTTACAGACGAATAATAAGTCTGTATTCGAACTCTGAGTTGTTCCTTTCTGCCCCTGTGGAGGTCATCTGCTATACAAAAAGTTGCAATGAGAATATCCCGGGCCTGGCATGGCCCTGGTGGCCGCTGGTAGGCCGATATCCCAAAGTTTTCCTGATAGAAATATAAAGCGCCGACGTCCCAGCTTTTCACCAGCGACATCAAAACTCGACAACATCGATAAAGTATCAATACATACTTTTGTCGGAGTTTGTGGTTTGAATTACTTCTTGAAATCGATTGTTGACTTGAAGCGTGCTCAATCTGAAGCTTGGAGATTGCTCTTGCGAAGCGAGACTTGCACCCCTCCTTCCCTTCCTTCCCTTCCCTTCCCTCGCTCTGGGCCCTCCTGCTCCTCCTCCTCCACCACTCTGGCGTCCTCTTCAACATAACCCCAGTACCCGCTTGCCAACGGGGAGTCTGGCACGAATCAACTTCTCAGACCTGTTGAAGAGCTGGTTCTCGCAACGCAACCTTATCGTCACAGCTCTTCTGGCTTTCTTTCCCCCTCCACCGACCCCTCCATCGAACCCTCTCCCTCCTCCCGAGTCCTCGCTGCGCCGGTCGCTGTTGATAACAACTCTGTACCTCCGCGCATACGTATCGTTCGACCATGGGTGGTAACGACGGACGAAACAGGATTGACGAGTTTTTGCGCAACCCTGAGAGTCCGAGATATCTTGGGTCTCATACACACCCACCACGGGTTGAGGCGCCCTTCAGTAGCCCTCAAGCTTACAGCAAGCCACCCCAACCACCATACGTGACAAGCCCACCTTCTAGATCTTCGGCATCGAGATCTAGCACAAGCTGGGGGAGTGAAAGCGATAAGTCGAGTCGGCGCTCTTCGAATTCTAGCGCTCCAAGCTTGGGACCGCCCTGGCAACCAAACTTGAACGAAGCGCTTGCAATGGCTGCATTCGATTATGGCTACGATCTTCCTTGCGAGTTCACCTACACTGGGTGCAATCTGCGATTCTATCCTGGCGATTTCGAAGCCTGGATTGCCCACAGCATTTCGCATTTCCACGGACACACTCCTCCTCTCAGAACTATTTGTACCTGCTGCGATCAAGAGTTCGACTGCACTAATATCCCTGGTGATGCCTGGAGGACTTGGAGAGATCGAATGGTACACATTGGTGCACACTTCCGGGATAATCGACAGGCGGGTGGTGAGGTGAACCATGGGAATCCTGATTTCTGGACTCTGGAATATATGTACAGCCAACACCTTATCAGCGCGAATGACTATGCCCACGCGGCTGAATACTCGCAACGGCCACTCTGTGATAATTTGCATCCGCTTGGATATAAAACTCCTGAGATGCTGGCGAGGGAGGAGCGAAACTCTTACGCTAGCTATGATTTGAAGAAGGAAAATCGACACAGAAGAAAAGAGGACAGAGGATCCGGAAGACATAAGGTCAAGGGCAGGACTCACTGATATCTCTCTGAACCAAGCCATTTTCGAGCTTAAGAGCTCGGAGATGCTGTCTCATATATGTTTGGAAGTCTTCCGACTTGTGGAGCCACGGCATATCCCCAACAACTTCGACATCTGTCACCTACAAGTTTTTGAATTCGAATACGACAATGACGACGATACGATCTTATACATTATTCCGCCAATTCCGTTCCCATGTGAACGCGTGTGGCCAAGCTGTTGCCTGCGAGGTGGCGAAAGCTTTCGGCGGGCCCGTGCCATCTTATTCTTGATTTATTCTTTTGGATCTTCTTGGAGTTATCTTGTCAACAAAAGTTCTATACATAGTAATCATGATACCTGAACGAACGAGATCTCGGATGCGGCTACCGACATGAAACGGTACAGCACGCGAGGCTGACTTGTGACCGCTTTCTGTGGTGTCTGCCTTGAGTAACACTCGTCGGCTGCTATGGGTACCTAGGTAGGCCTCTGCATGGCTATGAATGAAGCTGTTTGCAATGCTTGCTCGTTTTGCTTTCAAATTGGCTTATCGGATGAAGCTGTTTTTCTTTATACCCGACTTGAACTCCCATTTCAATTTGAAGGGACAACTGATAATATATACTCCTTGGATGAGTTACTAGTGTCTGAGTCACTCATGGTCGGTCATAAGCAATGAAAATCTCATTTCTAACCAAACATCTTGCAAGGCTGCCTCGTGGGATCTGGTGCTAGCAGTCAGTTAGTCAGGTACAGAGTGCCGTTGGGTAAGATATCCGCATACCCACGTGGGACTAATTCCGAGAACGTTTACGCCCGAATTGACATTGTGACACCCTTCGACCCGGTTCAGGGAACCTTCGTAGCCCGGTTTGGAGGGAACGTACACATTCCCAACCGACTTAGTACTTGCTAGCTCGGATACTCACAACAACAAGCTTCTACCCTAAAGTTAAAAGACCAAAACCAGTAACCCGCGTATATACCCAACACACCGAGTTGAGTTTTAGTGATATGATTTAACTCGGTTCCCAGCCTCTCATACTTCCAGCTCCAATCAAGAACTTGCTTCCGGCCAATGACCCACAGCCTACGAATCAAATGCAGAGAGAGTACTGTACACAGCAAGATATGCAGCGCAACGGAGCCCTCATACCCAATATCCTCCCGAGGCAAGGACTATTGGTTCTCGTATACACAAAGCTTCTTCTTCTACGGCTGACCCTTCGCCTCGTTTAAAGAGCACAGCCTCGTTCTCACTACAGTAGGTACTTAGTTACCTCGTAGATTTACCCGGAAGCATACCTATGTACCATTTCCTCAGATTCTAAAATAACTTTCTCTACGGAGTACAGACCGTATTTTTAATTTACACTCCGTACTGTAGGTAGAGATCCGTGCGCGTCTACCTAAGCCTGCCCAGCGGTGAGGGTGAGGCTGCTTGTTCGCCTCGCATCGGAGGCTGCAATAGGGGCTATCTATTGGCTGGACTGAGAACGGGCGTTTGCCTCGTTTTGATACCCAGTTGCCTAAAAGCTGAGATAGGGGAGAACTATGCATGTATCCTATCCTATCCGGTGTCAGTATGAAAGACCTGAATATATTCCACGTAAATACCTGGAGTCAAGTAAGTTAGTCGGTGAGGATGGAGGGGTTGGGGAGAAAGGGGTATATCCTTGTTGAGTTTGAAACTCTCTTTCTCTTTTTAATAGAACCACTTTGGCTGAAAAGGCTTCTACTTCGATACAAATTTCAGCAATAAGTCGAAATACTGTTCTGTGTTCAATTCGCAATATCTATCAATGGCTATGCTAGATACTTACTCCTCCCATTTGAACAACTATATACGCTAATCACCGCCCATTCATTCATCCTATTCATCCCATTCCTTCCACCACCTCTACATAATCACAGCACCGCCATACAACACGCAGAAACTCCTCCCAATGCCCTGCCCCTACGCCACGTCCCCTCCCCTCAATGAAACTCCGCCTCCACCCTACCATACCTAAACCCATCGACCTTGAGCTCAAAAGCCAGCCCCGCGCTCTCGACAACCATCTCGAGCGTGAAATCCAGATTGTCAAACTCGACTCCGCGCGTGGTAGTCAGGCGTGTGAAGAGGCTCTTGGGCACGGCGCCCAGATCGGTGGTCAGCGTGCAGACGTTGATGAGGTCGCGGGTGTAGGACGCGGGCGGGTCGCCGTCGGCGTCCGAGGCGATGAGGTCGTCGGATACGATTAGGGATTGTCCGGGTCTGGCATTCGTTAGTGAAAGGGTTGGTTGGTAGGAAGAGGGGTTAGGGAGGGGTACCTGAAGTTTCGTGTATAGTGGAAGCTGATGGGAGTAGCTGCACTAAGTGCTTCGCCCTCTGGGACAGTGTTAGTAAGAGTGTGGATGTGGATGTGGATGTGGATGTGGATGGAAGGTAGGTGGGTAAGTGCATCACTTACTGGCTATATGCCATTGCATCCTATCACTGACCATCCAGCGCTCCCACAGCGGACTCCAGTACCGCTCACTGACTTGATGCTTATCCTCATCGTAAACAGTAGCATAGGAAGTCCCATAGTGCATTCTCGCTTTCCGCGAAATGACCATGCTACCCTCGAGACCCCTCAGGACCGCTCCTCGAACCACAGCAGTCCATGCATTGACGGGCTGCATGACTTCCACCGAGCCGTTTTCGATCAGCGCTGTTGCTTGCGCGTGGGTGGGCCGCTCGCTGTATGGGGGCGGTGCTGCGGTATTGAAGTGTCCTTTTAGTCGGGTGTAGAGGTAATTGCTCTGGCCGAACCCTCCGACTAGGACGATGCCAGATACTATTCCGCCTTTCTGTCGGATCCCATCTACTTGCCCTTGTACTAAATCGCAAACTTCCTTGACGACCGGCTCGAAAATCTCTTTGATCTGCGCAGCGGTCATAACCAAGAATCCGCAATCAAGCCCAGCTTCCTCATCATCGGGTAAGCCTGGGAATGGAACATTGACTTCAGAATGTTCCTCTTCGTTGAAGTTCCGCTTGACGAATTCTTCCCAGTATCTCAGTCCCATCTGCCAGCACTTGCCTTTTTTGAGTTTCATCTCATCGAATCTATCTTTCCCAATGCGGCCTCGTACATGCTCCTCAAACCGATAATTCAAGAACGCACTTCCGCACAGCCCACCCGTGCCCACGGCGGATTCTTCAACCCGTAGGGGTTTTAAAGAGATGATCTTGTACGCGATTAGATCCACAGTGCCGCCACCAGCATCGCAGACAACGAAATTGTCACCAGCGCTTAGATGGTTGGGTTGTATGGCCTTCAGTGTGTAGACTGCTGCAGCTTCCGGCTCGCTGATCATCTGGATCTCGGATTTCTGGCCCATTCCCGCTCGCTCTGCAGCTTGCAAGGTAGTGTTCTTCGCGGCGTCCGACCACACAGCAGGGCAAGTGAGAACGAAGTCTACTTTCGTCGACGCCATGAACGACTCTCCATACCGCCGTGTAAGTGTCTCCATGGTATGGTTATATACCTGCGTCAAGTAATCGCTTACTGCGTCTACGACATTCTTGTTGAATTTCTTCAACTGTGCGGCTGTTTCTAGTGGGCTGACGTAGAAGGGGAGCTTTTGTGAGCGGTCGAGGAATAGTTTGATGCAGCGGAGACGAGATTCTTCGGGCTTGAATTGGAAACCCCATCTTATGTTGGGCTCGGTGATCTCTGTCGCGTCTGGAGGGTAGTCATATGCTATCTCTGTTGGGACTTTGTCTGATGTTATACCATTGCCTCCTGGCCAGGTCTTGATGATCTCGACATCGTCTGGGGTTGATGTGTATACAGCGGCAACACTGTTTGGAAGTTAGTGGACTGCAAACAGAGCGGCGTGGGAGAAAAATGCCAAGATGCTTTGTGAGAGTCTAAAAGCACTGTTTGAGGGAAAGATACAGTTTAAACTAGGCTCGCTGGAGCTGGCTAGCACACCGTAGCTTGTAAAGAGGGGTTTGAAGGCGACACTCATTGAAGACACCAGCCCTGTTCCTCCTAGTTGAGCGCCTGGCTTTGTCTGCAGCCTTGTACTCTTTCCCATAGAATCTTAATGGTACGAGAAGAATCAACTCACCCTGAATAAGTAGTACCAAAGTCCAGGCCAACAATCAATCGATCATTCAGTGGAGCAGGTTCTCGAATAGGCCCCTCAATCGCTTCGGTAGAGGAAGTAGGGGTGTAATTGTTCGTAAAGTGATTCCTGCTCTCGTCATTCCTCCTACTGGCACTCCGAATTGGGAGACTGAGATTCATCGTCGCAACTGAAAAGGATCGCAACTAGAAAAAGACCGTGGCCATACGCGCTCGGTTCCAGCGCTTGGAAAAGGGGGGCGAGGACCGCCGAGATGTCGGTGCTCGATGCACTCTTCAGGGCCCAAAGAGTAACATATATAAAAGCAGCCTCTTGAAGAATATCCAAATTCTCACAAAGCTCTAAGAATCGATGGACAATGCAGCAAAGATTTGCTTGTCCTGGACTAGAGCAACGGCGTGACTTGGGCTGGTATGCAGCTTCTCAGATGGTTCAGATGAAAGCTCTCTCTCGCAACAGCAACCGTAACCTATTCAACAATCGATGAGTGGCAAGAATGAACACAAGACCATGTACTTAATTCCTGGGGAAGCTGGGGACTTGTCTCAGGCGTCTGTGGTCGTATAGTCCCTGCAGGAACAAATATTGGAGCCTGCAGCGTAGGCAACACTGTTGGATCTGGATCTAGGCTTGGCGCGGTCAAAAGCCAAGCTGGGCGAGTAGAAGGAATTGGTTTACGCGTTCTTGACGAAATCTTCTTAATAGCGATAATACCAATAAAGCTTCCAAGAGATTACCTTATGGTTCAACAATTGGCCAGAATGAGTTTGAAATAGTGAGTATTTTGAAAATTATATAGGTAATCAACTTGCTGACAAGAGAACCAGAAACTCCCCTCACCGCACGCACTAAAAACTCGGAGTGGGGGGCAGGGCAGACAGTACAGGGCTGAGCCTTACATCAAAATAATCTAAAACGACCATAACCAGCAGCGCCATCTTTCGAACTACGGAGCACTGCATTGGTACCTTGAGCAATGCAGCTCTGGGCCTGTGGTTTCAATGCTTGGGGACAGTTGCATTTCGCCGGTAATGAGGCTGAGGCTGAGGCTGGAGAATGTCTCAACGCGGATGGAACAACCCAACAGTCAACTCTCGACCTGCCTAAAGATCTGGAGGAATTTGAGTGCGTACTCGTCGACCCGGACATCGAAGTCATGAAAACATCCCATTCAGCCATATTAAGTAAGTCGTGCTTTTTAAAATAGAGATATATATCCATCACGTGTCTGGCAAGGCTGATGCCGAGGCTGACCTCCTCTGAAGTCTTTATGATATCTCAGCTTCGGGGTGATTCAAAACCTCTGAGACGAGTATAATATAAACTGTGATACAAAACCTCCAAAGGCCTCGTCCATATCACCTCAAAGTTCCGCGAAATTCAATACAGCGTATCAAATCTAACGTAACACAGTACGAACGTCTTCCCAGCTGATCCAGACCGGTTCCCCAGATCGTTTCTTCCAATACCTCACGTCAGAAAACTGCCAAGTCTCCAGTGCGCACATCGCCCAATCCCTCAGCGAGAAAATCGTAGATTTCAAGTCAGGTACCATCAACACATACGAAAGCCTAGACAAATATAAGTCAGACATACCTCTGAACATGTATTCAACGGCAGTGGATGATGTAACGAACGTGATTGCTAACGACACTTCTTTCTACGCACTCACAAACAGCGGCATAGTGCTAAGCTGGGGAGACGTAAGGCATCAGAATAGTCTTGGCCGCGAGGTAAATCAGGACTGGTAAGTCGGTCAAGTAAACAAGTATTATTCCTGCCTTGGCTAAAGATTCTCCAGTCCAGCAAATGTGCCTTGTGTGATTGAAGACCTCACCACGGATCCTATTACCGGCATCAAGAAGATTGCTGCCGGCGGGTATGTTGCGGGGGCTTTGACGAATCAGAATGACCTTTATGTATGGGGAGGACGACAAGGTCAGGAGACGCCGCTTCCTGATATGAGTGGAATACCGGAGTCGGTGGATATAGAGGGCGAGGATATTTTGGATTTTGGGGTGGGTGATAGACATATCGTCGTACTGACAATGTCTCATCGGTTATGGGTGATTGGTAACAATTCCAACGGGCAGTGTGGTGACAGTAGTAAAAACGAGATCGGGGCTTGGAAAGAAGTAGCTCTGCCTATACATAAAGGTCAGAAGATTGTGAGAGTGTATGGGGGCTATAAAACTTCATTCGCGATAGTCGATGGAGAAGATGGATAGGCAAAAAACCAATTTGGTATCTCATCTCATTCATTTTGCCTCTGATGCCATTCTATAATACATAGTCCGTGAGTGCTCCAGATTTACCAATGCATGCAGAACAACTCATAGATTCGTAAGATAATCCTCAATCTCTTGAGGGCTCAACTTCCTGAATCTTGGTCCTTGCGCTCCCTCAACTCCGTCAACGCCAAGTAAATGATCAGCTGGTGGCCCAACAATACCTAAACTGTGTTAGCTTTAGTTGCAAAGCTTCATGACTTCCACTTACCAATCTCTACAGTCTCTCCATTCATCTCACCCTCGATCGTTTCCTTCAAGGTCAACAAGGCAATATGGACTGCATCTTCTAGCTCCAAACCCTCCGTGTATCTCTTCTCCAAGAAAGTCTTTGCAGATGTAGCACTCTTGCCAATAGCAGTAGCCTTCCATGGGAAATAACTTCCACTGGGATCAACCTGGTACAGCATAGGTCCACCCTTCAAGATCCCACCCGTCTTGCCAGAAGCCTTCTTCTCATCCGGATGGGCATCAGTCGTAGCAGCCTCCTCGGAATCCGGCTCGACACCCTCGTCCCACCCTGCAATCAACAAGCTGACACCGTACGGTCGTACACCACCAGACTGCGTAGCTTCTTGCATGACTCTTGCAACATCCTGCACTAATATTCTCGTTGGTGGATACTCGTTGTAGATGCGCTTGTATCCGGTATGGGAGACTTTGCGGGCTTTGTCGACTAGTACTCGGTAGTCGGGTCCCATACCTGAGTAGACCATACCAATGTCGGGGGTGATGAGGCTGACTTTCGAGAGCGAGGGGGGGTCGATTAAAGGTGATGAGGACTTCTTTTCTGTGGCGAGGACAATGCCGTTTGTAGCTACCAAGATGGTCAGATATTTGCATTTGAGTATATCTTCAGACCTATGTCGAGCTTACCTTTGATTCCCAGCGCCGTAACACCTTGATTGACAGCATTTAATGCGTATTCTATATATCGTTAATTAGCTTGGCGTTTATTTACTTCTAGCCGGCGAGGCAAAAGCACTCTGGCATCGGCAGAGTAATGAAGCTGTACGAACCTATTTGGACCAGTTTCCCACTATTGATAGTCAGTATTGAATACCACAACGCCGAGTTATTTTCCAACAAGCGCGTAGAGCTGTAGGAGGACAGACCTGGGGGAGAACGTAGTCAAGGAGAAGGAGTATCTATCCGCCATATTGCCTGTCTACCTCGAAGTTTGTTTGCGAGTGATTTTGAAGGTAGAAGGGTATGAATGGGTTGATCGGAGTTGGGTTAGGGAGTTGAAAGAAGATAGAGGCTCGAGCTGCTTGGTGTGGTTGAAGGTAAAGCTGTAAATGGAAGCTACAGGCAGCTCACGTTTACGCAGCTCAACGACAACGCGAAACTTATTTCCTCGTTTTCAAGGCTGCAATAAATTTTAGCTCCATGGACGGGTAGATTTTGGACCGCCGCGACCGATCGAGCTCTTTTGTCTTCCCCGACCTTGGAGTAGACAATAATTGAAGCCACATTGCAGTTGTTGAATTCTTCTTTGAGCATCTCACTTTCTTTGAAAAGCTCTTTTCCTATCTATCAGGCTAATGATTTGACGCTAATTATTCCTAGGAAGCAGCAGAGCTGTCTTGGCCGCTGCTTCAATGACAACACAATCTGCCGCACGATATTAACTGCGAGCTTACCAAAATGGCTACACCAGACGCTGCGGGAGAGCCCTCTAGACGGAATGAAATTCTCGACTCGAAAGAGGAGGCCGGAATCTTTGAAACCTACAACCAAAACTATCATGACCCAGACGAGGGGGCTGCCGCAGTACGCCAGGCAGAACGTGCCGGCTGGGAGTGGCCAAAAGACATGACAACAGAGCCATCAAATCAAGAGCAAATTCCCCCACCTGGAGCTTTCAAAGATGAAGAGGTGGAACCCCCGAAAGAGCCCGCTCAAACGGAGCATGGAGAGGAACAGGACAATACAGCACCCCCACCAAAGCGAAGGCATTACAAGCCAAGGCAATGCAGAATATGCTTGGAAGAAGTCCTGCCATCCTTCGAAACGCCAAGCGAGGGGATCGGTGCCTTTCTCAATCCCTCTCCAAAGGTTTCCTACATCTCCGAAGATCCCGAGTCAGGCCGCCTGATACGGCCATGCAAATGTACAGGATCGCAAGCCTATGTTCACGAAGGCTGTTTACAGGCGTGGCGACATGCAGATCCCCGGTACGGAGACAGGAATTTCTGGGACTGTCCCACGTGCAAGTTCCGGTACCGACTCGAAAGAATGAAATGGTCACGAATGATTTCAAGCACTCTTACTCAGATTGTGCTCACAATATTTATCATGTTTTCAACTGTGTTCCTCCTTGGATTCGTTGCGGACCCGATAATAAATCTATACTTTGAACCGGGTGCGACTATAGCCAGCGTAGCGACGGGTGGTGGTATTGGGGGCCCGCTTGAATTCGAAGAGGAACTGACGGAATACGATGGTTGGATAATGCATTTTATGAAAGGTCTGACGTCTATAGGAGTGCTTGGGTTCGTCAAGGTGATATGGGCGACGAGTCCCGTCACGATCTGGAACTTCCGTGGAGGGCTCTTTGGGGGCGGCGGACGGAGTGGGCGAGTGAGGGCTGGCGTGACGGGGAGAGACCGCACTGATAACACTTTCTGGTTGCTTGTAATTGTTGGAGTCGTGACATTTTTATATGTAAGTGGAAATGCTTTGGGAAGCATTCTTCAAATACTGATTATCCTCAGACTATCTGGACATGGGTGCGAAGATGGTCTCGAAGAACTCTTGAGAAAGCCAGTGAACGTGTAGTGGATGTCCATGGGGATGATCCCAATGATGACGATGAAGAGCAAGAAGAAGCGCCTGGTCCACAGCCAGATTCCAATACCCAAACCGAGGGTGTCTCGGCGAGCGATCAAAATGCCGAGAGTCGCAAGACACAATGATTGCGATTGAGGAGTTCAGGGATTGCATCGCATTTTAAACAGGCTTGGGCATTGGGGCGTTCTAACGATCTGCAAAGCAATTTTGTATGACAGAAACTTGAAGCTCACAGCGAATTTTATCAAGCGAAGACGGCTCTCCACGTTGCCATCTTTTGACACGCTAGCCGTTCATCTTTCTTTCCTCATCTGCACACTCTTAAGTTACCACGCTCTCTCTCCTCCATGGCGTGTCAACTAGTCTGTGTGCAAATATCAACCACTCGCTGGAGCCTCGAATTCAGAGCGTCTTGTTCTGTTTTCACTACGGGTGGCCGCTTGTCCGATCACCACCCTACCGTATACCACTTTCTCATTTTGGGATCGCCGGTGTTGGTTCTCCTGCCTTTCTGGCGTGATACTTCCAATGGAATCTAAGGCGGGGAAGTTGATACATAATTTCTTTTCGTTTCAGCTCTGTAATTGTGTATATTTCTTTTTCTATGCGAGGGAACAAATCATGTCTCACAAAATGCCAAATGAAACTCCAAACCCCCATCATCATCCCCCACAAACTCCAACTCAGTCCCCACACCAACAAAGAAAACCCACCCCTCCCTCACATCCCTCTCCTTCCCCTCCGCAATCATCTTCCCCTTCCCTCCCGTAACGAGCATCACACCCGGTCCACCAAGCGGTTCCAGCACCTCTCTCTCGCCAGCACCCAGGTTCGTCACCAGCATGTTGAACTCACTCATTGGCGGTGCTAGCACTTGGGTGTGTCCATGTTTTCCCTTGGGCGATGGTTGGGGGGAGAGTAGAGCTTCGTTTGGTGAGGCGGGGGAGAAGGTTAGGGCTGATGTGAAGGTCTCGATGCTGTCGCGGTCGGCGCGCGGGCAGAACCCTGTGTTGAGGACGTTGTCGGAGCGAGCCATGCATTCTACTATGTCTCCTGAGAGATAGGCATGAATTCCACTGTCGAGGGTTGGTTAGCTTGGTACTCGAAATGGCGTAATGTTTTCAGCTCGGGGGGAGGACAGAAAAAGCGGCACCAATTTATAATGTCTCAGGCGCAGTTGAACACTAGAAACCGATGATAATAAGTGCCGATTTTTGTGAGCACGAGGCCGAGTCTTGACGAGTTCTCCGAACACTTCGAGAAACTGCAGTTGTCCTTTCATACTGTCTTTCATTTCATATCCATCCAGCGAATTGGCTAGGGGCGAGTGGCCCCTACGAACTGCATTCTCAACCTTGAAATTTCCTACGGCACACTCGTGCTTGACAGAAAGTCCATTCCCGGGTATCGTTCCACGCAAAAGTTCGCCACTGGATAGAAAAGGAACACTTACTCTGCCGGAACATAAATCGCATCTCCTTTGTTCAACACCATAAAATTCATCGTGAGTAGCGCCACCAAGTTCCCCGGATCACTTTTATCATACTGCTCCGCTAGTCGCGGCAGCAGTTCAGGGATATAAGTATATTTCCCAAAAGCCCCCTTATTCGTCCTTCTCAACGTCTCATAAACCTCTACAATCTCCTCATCACTAGCAGAAAGGATCTTCCCAACGATACCCTTCAAGGTCTCCGCATTGAAATGCGTTTGAGATTCATTTGTGAAGCGGGATTTCAGGATCGGAATTGAGGTAAAGAGGCCTTGTATATCAAGGAGTGGTTTGAAGCCGACGAAGACTTCGAATTTGGAGAGCGCGACGGCGATTTCGGGTTTGTGATTCTCGTCGCTGAATTTGGAGGGTTCTTTCTTGTGGAGGCGCGCTGCGAGGTCTTTGTCGGGGTGGATTTGGAGGGGCAGGGCTTTGGCGATTGAGAGGATCTGGGGTGAGGGGGGGATAGGACTCAGTACCAGGTATTAGGGGGAGGAAGCGGGAATGGATGTACCTTGGGTAGATAGGGAAGATCTGTGCCGAACTTTTCGAGGATTGGCTTTCCTATGAGTTTCTCTTTGTTGGCGTTGAGGTGCTTCTGGAGGTCTTCGCCGCTGGAAAGGACGAGAGAGGGGGTTGTGGGATAGGTTCCACACCACATCTGTAAAGGTCAGAAATGACATTGGGCATTCAGAGGTATTTAGAGGTATTTAGAGATCTGGACGAAGCAGAATAGAAGGTGTTGAATCGAGTCAATTGCAGTTCCTCAGTAACAATAAACATACAAAACATTATAGTTCTTAATGGGAAAGCTTCATGGAAGCTATGGAAGCTGAGTGATTTACCTCGGCATACTCTTTAGACTCATCGAGCTTGAAGTGACCTCCTGGAGTTGAGGCTGCAAACTGAGCGGCGAGGGATTGTTTACCCTTCTTTCCCCATGGGTAGTTGTTGCATTGACACTCTAATTGAATGACAGATGAAGACATGATGAAATGATTGTGTTCTTTGTATAAGGATCTGTAAATAAAGATTGACAGTTCTATCTAATGTACATCGTGTATATATACTCCAGACATTCGCCTTTCTATTAAAAACCTCACGTCATGCATATTGTTTTGAGGATCCTGAGTGACTTACATCATTCGGAAGAATGGAGCACCAGGAGCCCCTCATTAAAAGAAAGGGGCACAACCCCGTTGGCTAATTAGGTACCTGAGTATTTGAACAAAAGGAAGCAAAAACCAACTTACGGTAACATTGAGACAAAATGGTTTGTGATTTCTTGTTTATGGTAAAAATCGGCTTTGAAGCCACAGACGACTGGTAATTATAATTGTAATTGTTGGCTTACTGTACTCCGTAATGAGATTATGCCATCCATTATGGATCCTTACCCGACTAAATTATGTTCTCCTTATCACTTCCCTGAACATTAATCGGCTCCTGATTGGTCCCCAAGCACGAGCACCACTAGGGACCCTAGTAGTAAGTCCGTAGTCAGCCAGGAAGAGGCTCGCGCTTTCGATATTTCTTCTATAATTTCCCCCCGTGCAATGGTGATCGTGTTTGTGGGACCTGAACATTAAATCTCGCCCACTGTCGCCGACAATAATATATTCATACTCTTCCAGGTTGCCTCAGTGTCGCAGGACATCGACTGTTCATCCAGCCCAGCTGTCAAGACCACCTACCTACCTGCATGTGCCCCAGCCCGGTGCCGTGTCAGCTGCGAACAAGATACGAGTAGCTGGTAGATATTGGAGCGCGCCAAGAGCCCAGCTGCAAAAGGACACCAATCTCACTACCAACTCGCCATCGCGACCACATCCTGCGAATTGCCGGGCTCTGAGTCTGCAAACCTCCTCGACACTCTCTCTGGTGCCTCGTAGCCAATTCCCCACGCCATGCATTTAGCCCTCCCCACGAGGAAATCCTCGCATCCTCCTCCGTATGCGAATCGCTCGTCTCGATATCCCATGCTTCGCAGAAGTAGAGTCCAGGCGTTAGCAATCGGTCTCTGTGCAATTGGCGCCTTATTCTTCATAATCTCGCATATTTTCGGAGGTGGAGAGAGGATACCCTCAGGGACCCCTCCCGTGGTGATTGTTACAGTGGTGGATGAGGACAATTACAGCACACAGTACATAAAAAACATCAAGGAGAACAGGATAGAGTATGCAAGGAAGCATGGTAAGAAACACCTTGGGGGCTGGAAAAGAAAGGGCTATGCTAATCATATGCAGGTTACACTACCTTCTTCCCCACTATCAAGGACTACGATCTCAAAGGATCTCCAATTTCTTGGGCCCGAGTCCCAGCCGTCCGACACGCATTGACGAAGTTTCCCTTTACTACCTACGTGTGGTATCTTGACCAAAACTCACTGATCATGAACCCTGACCTCGCAATCGAAACCCATATCATGAACCCGAAAGTACTAGAGAGCCTCATGATCAAGGATCAGTCTATTGTACCGCCCGATAGTGTCATCAAGACATTCTCGCATCTGAAAGGGGAGAACGTGGATATGGTCATTAGTCAGGACAAGGAGGGATTGGCACAAGGGAGCTTTATCGTCAGGAGAGGAGCTTGGAGCAAATTCTTCCTGGATACCTGGTTCGATCCATTGTACCGCTCTTACAATTTCCAGAGGGCGGATACACATGCCTTGGTAAGTAAAGTAATCATCTCGGATGAAGTTGCAGAGGCTGACAATGAGTAGGAACATATCGTTCAATGGCATCCTACCATACTTTCTAAACTCGCACTAGTACCGCAACGGAAGATGAACTCATACGGTAAAGCGTCAGTCACAGACGAGTCTGGAGCATATAAAGATGGAGACTTTGTAATCCGCTTCCACGGATGCGACTCACTGGGACGAGACTGTCAAGCGGAAGCAGAACCCTTCTCGAAACAATGGCGGACAGTATTCCACGCACGATGATCTCTTCAAATCCTCCCCGAGGATTGAAGCATGTTGAAACAGCGGCCAGAGACGAAGAGCGGCCGTTACGATCCACGACCAGCGATGTCAAAATCGGCGTTTGGGGCGTATGAGAAAGAGGATTGGTTGCCGATATGTTTGCATATGTGTATAATCTTGCATGGGCAACCGCATTTTTGTCGGTATACTTTAGAAGGGGCGTCTGTGCGCGATATTGATGGATGGAGCATGCATGACTCTGCTCTCCTGTAAATTATATTTTCACATACCCTTGCAGTCATTTAGTACTGCCTTTCGATTCGAAGTCCTAGGGTCAAGGTCTGCGGGCCCAGTGTGGCGTTATTGTTTGAGCAGATCAGAGAGATTCTTGTTGGGATTGTGGAGAGGTCAAATCTGATCAGATAGGCCATAGTCATAGTTATAATCAAACCACAATTCGAACGAGGAAAGAGGTGCCAATCAAGTGTGAAGCGTTTCCACGTTGCGGCGGAAGCGCTGCAAGGCTGACGACTAATATTAATGAACTTGTTCCAAATATTGAATTCAGATAGAACCCCACCGGATATCTTGTACTAATCCGGCTCTCTCATGGTAAATTACTCCACCAGGCCTGATACCAGTAAATTCATCTTGGTTGAATCTCACTACGATAAGCGCCAAGATTCTGTACGACACCCGCATGTGATTTTCCACCTCGGCTCTATCAACATAAGTACAGGATCTTCCTCTCATCACTTAGGCTTCCCTCGACAACTCGCCCATCATGCCAGGCAGTTCGAGGATGCCCGTGAGCTTGCGCAACACCTTTACTGTCAAGAAAGGAGGTTCCAGCAGCCAATTGCTGTCCCTGAATATCGACCTGTAACTATCCCCACCTTTGCCCCATGACGCGAACAAAACACTGACCTATATTGTTCTACAGATTCCGGAACATCGTCTTTTTCCTATTCCTGCTACGATGGACTAGGAAGGGGCTGTTGAAGCTCAAGGGCCGAGGAATCTTTGGAACGTTTGCGGATACATATATTGCCATTCGACGGACTGCCTATGGATTCTTTCTCCGTGCGCCGGGTGTTCGGTCGCAGGTTCAGAAGCAGGTCTTGGAAGCTATCACGAAGCTTCAGACGAAGCTTGTGCCGTCTGGACCAGGCGTAACGCGATACTTGACGCTGCCGAAGGAAGGATGGACGTACGAGACAGTGCTGAAGGAGTTGGAGAATCTAGCCGCTATGGACCATACGAGGTGGGAGGATGGATTTGTCTCGGGAGCCGTGTATCATGGAGGAGATGATCTGATGAAGCTGCAAACAGAGGCGTTTGGGAAGTTCACAGTCGCCAACCCAATCCATCCGGATGTGTTCCCTGGGGTGAGGAAGATGGAGGCAGAGGTTGTATCTATGGTTCTTGCTATGTTCAATGCTCCCGCAGGAGCAGCGGGTGTCTCTACAAGCGGAGGAACGGAATCCATTTTAATGGCTTGCCTGAGTGCAAGACAAAAAGCATATTCAGAGCGAGGCGTCACAGAGCCCGAGATGTAAGAAGCAAAGTCTTGCCCCTCCCCCCCTGACCAACAATACTGACAGACATCACAGGATCCTCCCCGAAACAGGCCACACAGCATTCCGCAAAGCAGGCTCCTACTTTGGCATAAAAGTCCACCTAGTAGCTTGCCCCGCCCCCACCTACCGCGTCGATATAAAATCCGTCTCGCGCCTCATAAACAGCAACACCGTCCTCCTCGTCGGCTCATCCCCCAACTTCCCCCACGGCATAATCGACGACATCACCTCCCTCTCCAAGCTAGCCCTAAGACGCAAAATCCCCCTGCACGTAGACTGCTGCCTCGGCTCCTTCCTAGTCCCGTTCCTCGAAAAAGCAGGCTTCGAAACCGAGCTCTTCGATTTCAGGTTGAAAGGCGTGACGAGCATAAGCTGCGACACCCACAAATACGGCTTCGCGCCCAAAGGCAACAGCACCGTGCTGTACCGCACCGCCGCCCTGCGC
>QGMG01000495.1:0-26399 GCA_007825325.1 Lachnellula cervina | reverse complement strand
GCTTTATAATATACCTTTTATACTAACCTAGGACTTATAATCTATTAGAATATAATAACTAAGTAATAGAAGTAAAGAGAGCATAGATTAATTAGAAGGAAAAAGAAAGAGAGAGAGAGAAAGCTTTACTTATATCTCTCTCTATCTGCTTAGCTCTTAATAAGCAAGAGCTACTCCCTACTACTTATATAAGTAAGCGGCAGTACTATATATAGAATATAATTCAATAATTACTAATATACTAGAAGCATATATAAAAGAACTAAAACTATTATTATATAGTTATAATTATAAGAGAGTAGCTTCTATATAAGAGAAGTATTAAAAGCGCAATATAGTCTAGAACGAGCCTAGCTTAGAAGACGCGTAAATGCAAGACTAATTATAGTTTAAGGATAAGAGGGATAAGAGAAATAAGATGAACAAGAGTAAGAGTGACGAGAGGGACGAGAGTGAAGAGAGTGAGAGGGACAAGAGGAATGAGAGGAACAAGAGGGATGAGAGTAATAAGAGTGAAGAAGAGGTTATCTAGGATCTCACTTCTACACCTTACCTTTTTCTTAATTTAGTAGAGCCTCCTCTAGATATTATAGAACTTGAAATCACAAGTATAATGTAAGAGAGAGCATTTAAGAGTAGTGAGAACAACTTTAAGGGTGAGAAAGAGAGTGAAGAGGACTATAGGGACTTCACTCTAGGATAGGATATTACTAATGCCCTAGAATTAGAGGCACTAAAATTGGAAGTTAAGGCCTTAGGCAATACTGCTAAATAGTATAGATTGCCTCCTCTAGACCCCTTAAGTAGTCTTAGAAATAATAAAAATAATAAAAATAATAAATTTAGATATTACTCTCTCTCTTAGCTACTTATAGAAGGTATTAAGAATTGCACTTAGACTTCTATATAGTATAAAGAGCTTGCATATAAGGTACTACGCATATTGCTATTACTCTAACTATAGAGCATTTAGACGCTATTTAATATTAATATAAAATATTTCTAGTATTGCATTTATAAATGTTATAATAGATTTGTAGGGCTCCCACTTGTTCTTATATTATAATTAGCTATTGCTTTATTATAACCTTTATTGTGATGCGATGCGGCTGCTAGTCTAACGGCCCCACATTTAGCTTATGTCCGACAAAATAGTTGATAGAATAGTTTTCGGAGTTTGTAATATCATGAAAAAACGAGTGGTCTTGTCTAGCGTACTGTATATAAACACATATACAAAACGCACCTGCATTCTATGCTTGGTGTCAAATATGTCAAGGAGACTTTGTTGATAATGCTGTCTGCAAGTTGGAAATGAAAGGGGCTCAGGGGGGACGATGGAGCGAGTTTTCTTGTGGGGCTTACGCTTAGCGATTGACACTAGTCCGATGGTAATAATATATTTTACCTGCTGCTGCATGTTTTCACTCTGTAACAACTTCTCATATTACTCTTTTATTCCCGTTTTTACTAGTATTGATTTTGAGACAGCAAAATTGAGATTTTTACTCATCTAGTGATGAGTAAATTGCAAGCCGCGTAGGTTTTCTAGGAGTCCCATGTTTTTCAAACTGACGCGAGTATTTCGATCATGATATGTTTTTATACAATAACAAACGAGTTCGATGAATCAGTTCGGTCCACCTGAGTAGCAAAGCTTGTGGTTTTATATTATGATTCACTTCTAGTGAAATAGGTAGAACTGACTTCAACATCACAGCAAGTAAAAAGGGTATGTGTTCGCAAATATTACTCCGAACTCAAACACTCTCCTTTTGAGTGACTCTTATTTCGAACCCATTCAAACCACATATAAGCGCCCAATTCTCCTTAGGACACAATTTCACTAAAGAACTCGCTTGAGCTGCCTTGATTTCATCCATCATGTTCTACAGAGTCTTTGAAACAACTACACCCAAGAACCTATACCAAGGTCTTTTCTCTCGAACTTCACGATTCGAAGCTCATTGGGACGCCGGTGACTGCCCCGGCGCTCTGGAATATCAGCAATCCAACATAGTATACGGGCCTAGCGCGCATCTTCCTGGAGACAAACAAACGCTGGCTTTCGGGCTTAAAATTCGCACTCCAATGGTATTATCAAGAAAATACATGATGGGGATCAGGTTGCTACCTCTGAGAAAAGACTCTGCTTGATCGACTGGCCTTTATCATCCCGTGGGGCGAAGTATCGTACCCTGATAGTGTTTTCTGCTGTGCATGATGCTGTATTTGCAGAATTGATGGCCGATGATAAGGAAGTATTTCGTGCTGCAGCAAATGAGCAAGTCGATATGGCGCCTGAGAATAGGATGTATTCTGACATGTTCATCCTCAATTCGATAAAGAATAAGTTGAAGATTTTGTCCCGTCTTTTAGATGAGGAGTCGAAACCAGATTGGGACTGGATGAAGGGGTTAAAGGCGCAGGTTGAGGTTGGAGATGAGCTAAGAATTCTGGAAAAGGCACAGATGAAAAAGGTGAAGGAGCTGTTCACTGCTGCGGTTGATAAAGTTGTGAAGGAGGAGAAACACAGAAGGCAACCTTATAATGCACTTTATAGGTGAAAATATCCTTTTGGTAGTCCCTTAAAGTACGAGAAAGCGAACGAGACATTGTTACTAAATACTTAGTTATGGAAAGGTTTCATAAATAAATGACAAACCTTGAAACAGAGTTAGAGAAGTAGTGCAAAAGTCATGCTCTTAAGACTACGAACTGCTCCTAGGCAAAGTCCTCGGCGTCCTTTTCATAAATCGAAACCGATAATTTCCATATCCCCTATCATTCCCCTTCCCACCCGCTGCCCAGTCCCTCAAATCAATATCTAGCTCATCAACCATATCAAACCCCCCTTTCACATAAAGCGGGAATCCAAACGGCGTCGCCTGCAAAAAGAGCGGCAATTGTTCTCGATCCGCGACTCCATTCCCATAATCAACCAGCGCCTTTCCAATACCCTGCTTCTGGAATGACGGATCGATAAATAGCGCTTTGCATCTCCTATACCTCTGTTTTCCATTATGTCGCCCTAACAATTTATCCGTCTCTCGCGCCACGTGCCCAGAGAGTCCAGGCGGGAAATTAGATCCGTTCGCGATGTTCTCATCGCGCTCTCGGATCTGCTCGTCAGTGAGCGTGTTCCACGATGCCCATCCGCCTATGGCGCCCGTGGCTTTAGCAACTGCTTTGATGTGAAGCCATGTTGGGTCGCCTCATTGGAGTTTGAGCGCATCGATGATGCCTTTCTCGAGTTCTTGGGGTGTTGGAAAGTAAAGACTGAACGCAATATCTGGGAGACAGGCGGCGACGTTGATTTGTGCGAGGCGGGGGATGTCATTAGGCTCTGCTGGGAGGAGTTCGAAGCTTGGTTCCTTATTCATGGCGATTGGAGGCTATAACGTGCTGAGCGTTGCCGTGGTCCTGTGGATGCTACGGAGTATTCTTGCAACAACAGGGTACGGTCACTAAGCCTACAGGGTATTGACCACTAGAAATACAATGAGTAAGCGTGTACGCTAAAATCCTTTACTAGCATTGCTACTCTAGTTTTAGGCAAGTAGTGTGTATTATGTACTGTACCTATAATTTATTACTCAGAGCGTAAGATATTGATTGCCGGCCTACTTCACTGTCATCCTGTTACTTTGAGCATCTCATATTTCATTCAAGAAATATCTAGCTGCATGATTGTCAGGACACCATTCTCTTCATCCCACTTTTCGCCAAACTCCCGAAATCCATACTGATCGACCAATGCCCTTGATGGTAAGTTGTCAAGCCGAATGGTAGCTCGAACAGTCTTGACATCTGGATGGAATCTGGCAGTCTCAAGCAATATCTCCAATGCTGCTCTTGCATGGCCCTGTCGGCGATGCAAAGCGTCGATAGCATAGCCAACTTCAACCATACCAGTTTCGTTTGGTGGACTGATGAATCCCGCTCGCCCAACAGTTGTTTCAGTGTCCGTTTTAACAACCAGTCGAGTAAGCCACGGCTCGTCGTTGGCTTTAAGTTCAATCTCGGCATAGCGTCTCTGCCGTGTGCTTCGACATAATTGAGAGATGAGAATTGACGGTAGTTTGAGTTGAGATAACCCTTGAGCGGATTCCAGGTCGCCTTGTCTGAGTGCCTTCATTACGGGCAATGGGAGTAGTGTTAGAGTTCTTCCTTGTGCACTTGGTGTCGTTGAAGTCCAAGGCTTTGAAGTAAAAGACATGGTCGTTGAATGGATGAACCAACAGGGAAATAGTGATCCAACACGATCCGTCGCTTTGGCTCTTTCACAATTTCCTACGGAGGTAAACAGTATACGCAAAACATAAATTCATCATATCTAATAAATATTGGTGGACTGTTGTCCACCGAGAAAGTAAGGTTGCAGTCCGAAGTTTTACATATCCCAAAATGGAAAGAGGGGTCATAATGTATCTTTGGAGGGGTAACCACGTGACCGCGAGTTTTCCAATCTGTAAAAATTTGGAAAGTTAAATCCTTAAATACCCACGCCCAAAATATGCCTACCAACGTCTCCGAGGACGAGATCGACGATCTTTTGTACTTTGCTCGTACGGGGGATACGGAAGAGTTCAACTCTCTAAAGGAAGAGCTCTGCAAGAGGGAGAAAATTACCGTGGTCGAGTTACTGGAAACAGCGCGCGATGAGCACAGTGGAAATGGAGTTTTGCATATGGCTGCTGCCAACGGATTTGGAGGTATGCGCTGTTTGCAGTCTATCTTGACTGTTCCCTTCATGCTCTGAGCCACTGCTAACTTGAGATATCTAGGTCTGTTGAAAGAACTCTGCAAAACCCTCTCGAACCCGTCTCCCCAGAACCCCGCGATGTTAGCCATTCTCAATGCACAAAACAAGGCTGGCAATACTGCGCTGCATTGGGCTGCCTTAAATGGTCATCTAGAGTCTGTCAAAGTACTTCTGGATCAAGGAGCGGATCCCACAATCACCAACCAGAGAGGTCATGACCCTATTTATGAGGCCGAGTTGAATGACAAGAAGGAAGTTGTGGAATGGGTATTAAGAGAGGGTGGCGACGAATTGGAAGAAGGGGTCAGTGGAGAGACTGCTGAAGGTGCTGCGAATGAGGGTGCTGATGAGGATGTGGAAATTGGCGAAAACAATAATGGCACAAACGGAGAAGCCTCCACGAAACTGGAGGAAAATCTAAACCAGATGGACATCCAAGACACCACTCCTAACAGTTGAGCCGCCGCAAACCAATTTGAACGAGTTATATGCTTCGGAAGAAGCGGTTAAGCATTGATTGCACGATTTTGTCTTGAGTATCGATCGACACCATGCCATCCATATGCCGGATTTCGCAAGGCCTAATGCCTGGGCCGCCATGAGTTTTACTTGAGAAAAGATTGACGAATCATAGTATGTCTTACGAGACGTTGAAGTAGCTACACAGCAAGCAGCACGCAGCTATTCTAACCCACTATACTCTATGCAATTCACGTTTGCAGGAGTTCGACCCTATTTTAGCTGCAGCACTTCTACTACTATACCATTTTTCAATAGTCCCAGGTCTTCTTTTTACCCTGTTTGTTTGTTTGTCCAACCCCAAGCCTGCTCTCGGCCCAATCGTTCCAGCGAACTCTCTTGAAAACCGTACTAAACCATGGAGCCACGAGCTTGGAAAGGCCCCCAATACTATCAATCGCAAGGTAGCGATCAACTGTTCTTCTCATTGGGAACCCACGCCTGAAACCCTACTTGATCTAAGATTCACTGCTTATGCATAGCCGCAAGGCCATTGCCAGCGCAAAACCTCGTTATCCCTCCTTTCTAGAGATTTCATGTCGGTTGTGCTACTTTGACCTGATCTTCCTTTGACTTACTTCTGAGCGCGGGGTACTGGAACTTCGAATTGTTATGATTTGGACGAGGCTCTGTCTTGTAGGTAACACATAAATTATTGGTGTGGGCTCACCCCACGCACATTATCTCACCCCCGCATGCAGGTGTTGTTCTTCTCGGTGTTATTGGCTCATTTGCTTCCACATTCCGTGTTTCTGACTTCATTACGGGCACATCCTGTAAAAGCAGCAGACGCCCAACGTGGCAGGACTTCATCGTGTAGCTTTATCTTGAGGCTCAAAATCATTCAGGTCTCGTTTGCTTACGCTTACGGTTATTTCAAGGGCATCGTGTCAGCTAATGCTTATTATCATACACTGTATCATCAGGAGGGTCAACGAAGAGCGTTCTCCGGCCACACATCTCCCAGTCGCAGATTCCAAATTCGCGATCCCGTCTGCTCTCTTGGCACACCAATTGAGATTATCTAGTGTTCAATTACCCTGCAAGAACTTAGAATGAAGTCGTCAGTGACGGATTCTCAGGTGAGCTGCAATACTGGATTGAGACGCATTCTTTTCTTAAAACCAGGCAGAATGCTAACATCGTTTTGAGCAGACCAATTTGATTCGAACACTGTCAACTTTGCAAAGAGTGCAACCAAAGACGGAAGATTGGGAACTCACATTCTCAATCGTAAAAGCGAAATCCATTGGGCACGGCGGCTCCGGAACGGTATTCGCAATCGATCATTCCAAAGTGATAAAGGTCTTTTCGGGAGATACATACGGCGAGATGGACCTGCAACGAGAAAAAGACATATTCGAAATTCTTCAGAGCAGAGAGGTTTCTAAGCTAGTAGTCAGTTTCAAGTACCAGTGGACATCTGGCCTGGTTCTAGAACGACTCGCGTCAACTTTGCGCCAGCGACTTGTAGGAGTTATACCACCTTCTCAACCACCCCTAGCACTACAATGGGCACAAGAGTGTAGTGCGGCTGTTAACTTCATTCATGGCCACGATGTGATCCATGGAGATCTAGGATGCCAGAATTTTTTGGTCGATTCAGACGAGCACGTCAAACTTTGCGACTTTGCTGGATCCAGATTGGGTGACCTGGATGCTTGGATCTCGTATGAGGTCCGCAGCCAACATCCAAAATATTCAGGCCAGCAGCCAACTATCAGAACCGAAATATTCGCTCTCGGCTCGGTGTTTTTCGAGATATACACGAGCCGACCCCCCTTCCCTTCAGCATCGAACTTAATAATTCGCCAGAAGTTTTTTGCAGGCGAGTTCCCTATCCAAGAAGTTCCTGACCCGGATATACGGCACGTTATTCGGACTTGTTGGGCTGGAGAGTATGAAAATGTTTCTGATATCTGCTCTGCACTTGAGAATGTGGAGAAAACTCATTAGTACTGAGCTGGGAGTTACGGCGTTGTGGCCTGAAATTCTTTTCTCTCTTCTAGATGGGGTTTACAGTACCATTTTCCTTCTAGATTGATCACAAAGACGAGGCCAAGGATAGTGGGTCTCTTGATACGTTTTGAAACAATAATGCTTTATGAAATTTTGCAAGAATATTCGGAAACTACTCCACTCCTGAATTCCGCACTGGAACCATTCGTGTACCCCGAGCCCACAAAAATCTTCTCTATTACCCTCATATTCCTTTCAGTGGGCCCAGATCGTGTCATCAAGTCATCCAAAAGTTATCCAACAGAAGCGACTGAAATGAGAAAGGGGGAAGGGAAATAATACTACAATACAATGAATCGCAATGGAGTGACCAAGAACAGCAATCCAGAAATTCATCACCCCAACTCCACTTGAATCAAAGTATTGTCCGCCGAAAGTCAAATCCCCGACGTTCAGTCGGCTTCTGATCAATATTTTGCGGTATGGACCGCGGCGTGCTTTCTCCCTAATCTTCGCCTACAGGCGGTTCTCTCCTGATGCGTCTGTTACAACTATCCTCGTCGACGCCTATCATCCCGATGCCTTTCTTCGCGCCTTCTGCCAAACGAGCGCTCGCCAGGATCCCTGCCTCTTACACTAGTTGGCGGTGGACCGATCTACAACTCGTTAGCGAGTTCCTGAGCACCGTCCCAACTACCCATTGAACTTACATATCTTGGCTCCCAATGTTCCTTCGCCGCTTCTACTTTGCGCAGATACTCGGCCAAGGCTTCGTCGATGAGGTTACAAACCGGACACGGCACCATTCGCGGAGTCGCACGGTCTCGATACGTCTGGCCCTCCGCCTCCTGAACATCGTTGCACGGAGTCTCTCTCCGGGCACGCTCGCAGAGGTTGTAGGTGAGTTGTACCCAGCTGTGATTTTCTCTGCCTTCTGTGATCTCTTTGCAGCTGGAGCTGCTCATCTCCAGCGAGTCGCGTCTGCACATGATTGCCGGCTCTGGGTTCAGCTACTCGGTGTCGATAATGTGTGTTTACCCCAAGGGGAAGAGCTTGCATAGGTGTAGTGGTTGTGACTATCGAGAAATTCTACAAGTCGTTTTAGCGGAACCTCAGCAGCATATCTACCTAAATCTATACTTTACCCATATCTTCACCGAAAACGCACATGCGCGGGTTGGGCCGCAGCGGCCTGAAACGCTGTTGGTTGCCTTCTGCCCAGTCGTGGGTAGAGCATCATGTTATCGATTTGCCTCAGGAGTTGCCTAACTCGGTCCTCTAATGCTGACAGATAAATATACATGTAGTTGAGCCTCAAGTACTATCGCACGTCACAAGATATGGTTGGGTGGTGGCGGCTCTCATTGGTCGACTTGCTGCCGGGTGTGAGATCTAAAAGCGGCAAACGTGCGGTAGTACATGCGAACGGCCATGGGGGTGAGCGGTCAAGCCTGATTCCACCATACTGAGGGGTGAGAATCGGCATGGCAATATGAAATGCAGTGTTTCATAAATGACGTGGCGGATTCCGCCAGGATCCTTGTGTTATTCAGTGGGTGGCGGCTCTTCAGTGTATCATGCTGTGTCTGATGACCGTAAGAGCTTATTGCCTATATTTTGCACTAGAAATCACAATAATCGCCCAGGATAAAAAACGATGTTCTGACACAAGCTTATATATGTAGTTACTTAACTCAAACAGAACAAATCGGGATATGGCTTTATATCCTCAAAATTGAAATTCAGGAAAAGGGGCAGCCCAAAACATTCGCTTCTGAATACTACATAGAGTTACTCAGTTACTCACTTTTCGAGCTTACATATGTTCGCAAACGAGATGATTGCTTAGAGAAATATAATATTATACATTGTTCCAACTCACGAACCAACGCTTTCGGCCCCAATCCACAAGCAGCGATGTCAAAGTCCTATCTTTCTGATAACATGTCGGTCGGATTGGAAAGCATAGCAAGGCTAGCTGGAAACGTTAGAGCGGGAAAAGGCTTTGGATTAGCCAGGAGAGCAGGAAACGCGTGGGCAGAGTGCTAGATACTATATAACTAGCATAGCCTGAGCATAGTAGCCCTGGGGTTCTAACTTTCCTAGCATATAGTTATTTGACTCAGGAGTTATCTTCGAAGGAACAGGAGGGACTTCTTTTGAGGGGGCACACTATCACACTTTATACCGTAGGAGACTTTATTGGAGTAGAGTGAAAGTAGGGAAGGGAGTTTAATTCCCAGAATTCTCTTACATTCCCGAAGATCTGAAATAAAGTCCTACTATATTTTGGGTCTTAAACCCTAAATACGACCTATTAAAAGACATGAACGCTAGAAAGTAATAGAAATTGAGCGGCACTTTATTGCTCTCTAGTTAGAATTGGTCCTGGAAAGATGGAAATTATAATTGAGGGTACACTACTGGAGAGATTAAAGTGAGAGGATACGCGACCCACAAGTCAAGAATTTCATTACATATAGATTTGCCTCGGCACCAGCCAACCGCTCGTAGGTAAGCATGCCACGCCCTACGCCATCTAGTCGAGTCAAAACAAGGTAGCCATAGTGTAGTGAAAAAGTTCGCCCGACTTTCAGTACTCCTCGCATAATAGCAAACAGTTATAGATATTTACAAAGTACAGATTTAGTAACACATTCCAACCTTAGCATGACGATCGCCCTAGCCCACGATCTCAGGAATTGGTAAGTTCGTAGCCAGCCTGTGTTCTGGGCAGTACCGATCAATCTCTTCCACACGGTCCATATTCCAGCCCGCGATCTTATGAAACCCAAGAGGAGTATCATACCACAATGTTTCGACAGAAAACTTTTGCGCCGTCTCCTGATCCGGTAACTTGGCACCCATAGCCTTCATCTTTTTGTAAAACCACTGATCCTCATATACCCCCTTGGGATCATAACTTGTCGCATCCTTCAACTCATCGAGCCACGAATAGGCAGCAATAACGTCGAGGGTCATTTGGCGATTGCGCAATGATAATCCCCCATTCATCCCCTCGTCGCCATGTCCTAGATTCGGATCGATAGGCGCCCCCACAAAGTCATACTCCAGGAAGTCTTCCACTCGCACGGGTGAGTTCGCACAGAGCATGGAATCAGCCTGGAAAAAGAGGACATGATCAGCAGGTGCCAGTGATTCCCAGAGCCAAGGTTCTGTAAGAAACTGCGAGACATCCTGGTGGTTCTTAAAGCTTGTGTTAAGCGGCAAGAGTCGAATTACAATATGTCCTGACGTTATGGCTCGTCTGAGAGGGAGGGAAGCGGGAATCGTAGTTTGGGTCGTGAAAATATGAACTGGCCATTCGGGGCCGAGGACTGTTGAGAAGTGAAGAAAGAGCGGGACTAGAGTATCTAGAGGACGTGTTTCGACGATTGCGGCGACATTCTTGCCGGTTGTTGCGACGGTGACCGCAGAAGAGGACACTGGGGTTGCAGGAGGCTGGTGGACGGATGTATAGGTTACTTCAGGCGTGATTGATTCTCCGACGTTTGTTGATGCTGGTGCATTACTGGAGAAGTCCGGTGTAGGGAGTGATAGTCTGACGGTCCAGATAATCAAGAGGAGAGATGCCGCGCTGAAGACGAAGAACGGCTTTTTTCCAAGTATTGACTTTAACCTGGAATGATCTTTCTCGAATTCCATACTCTGAGGTCGGTTAGCTACCTAAGAATTCATGGAGCAGGAGATATTATTAACTGACCTGTGTGTGTCTAGCACTTCCAAGTATGGCCATGTTTCGCTTGAGAGAAATGAATGACTTGTGTTTGTCTTCTCTAAAGAAGTAAAAAAGTAAAGACTGTTGAGTCAACAGCTACCTCCGCAGGAAAGTTCAGAAAAGAGTGTGTAACTGTGTAATGAAAAACCAGAGAACCATCAGAAACGTCATACGTATATGTGGGTGGGGAGGGCTAGGGTTTATACTCGTCGAGTCAAGTTCGCATGGGTCCCAGACCTAGATCGTACTTTAATTAGACTAAATTCTTTCGGTGTAAGGATGAACAAGTCTAAATGACGGCTGTTTCGCCTGCGACGAAGTACGAAGTATAGTGTTGTTAAGTACGAAAACTAAATCCCTAGCATTTGTATCAGCAAAATATATGTGGGCTGCAGAACGAGCGTATCGTAAAGCGCTGCAGATCAAGTGGAGGTCAATTTGAGGCTAGCAGAATCTACAGAACGACCGTATTCTTTACTTCTTTATCACGGCGATGAGGAATATGGGTAAGTCAAGGATTAGTACAGAGAAGCTGCGGAGGATTAAGAGAAAGCGTAGCTATTATTAGAAGCTAAGGACTCGTGAGGAGGTGGTATTAATAAATACCTACTGCTTCATATTCTACTCCTCCGGGTCCTCCTCTTAATTATTAGTAGATGACGTAAAGTGTCCATGACACGTAGATTACCGCATGTCTAACTCTTATTAGTAAACTGCTATCTCTGTTTAGGGAATGAGTTCTCGAGACGAGACTCCGTACAGCGTAAAAGTAATTTGATTCCTTTTTGGGGTTTAAACAATATGCTTTGGATAGGTAGTGAACACTCTGTGTAGGTCATCAAGTAGCTAAGAATGGTAATATAAATCCTTACTGGAGAAAAAGCAAGCTCGAATTACTTTTATGCCGCGCGGTGTAGGATCTTATAATAGGAGAAGATAAGGATTTAAAGTTGTGGCTGCGCTCCCTTATAGGAAGTGTAGCACGAGCACGGGCTATCTATATACTAGGTGGGTCCGAGGCTTCACACTTACCTCTAGCTGTACAGAGGAGAGCACACGCGAAACCTTAAAGTACCCGTGCCCGTGTTATGTTTACTATCCAGAAGCGTGAAACAGATTTTGTTATCAGATAGTATATAGTATATAATTAAATATAATCTCAATAAACAAAAGGTAATAGAAGTAAGATAGAAAGGTGTAAATAGTAAGTTTAAAGAGGTGTATTAGTTTAAGCCCGAACAGGCATAGGTGAGCGAGAGGTGAGAATCGCGTACTAATCCTAATATAGTAATAGTTTCTTAAACCACAAGGGTTCTACACATCAGGGTTGTTTAGAGTGGGCGAGGGGGAGTAGATATTTAAATATAGAAAACAGAGCTGCTACGTTTCAAATATAATATTAGCAAGTACAGCCAAATAGTCCCCCTTTCTTCTTCATTTACTAATAGTGATACAACTATGAAATAAGTACTATCTCCTACTAACGCCTGGATTCCCTTCTATTGAAGTAAAGGACACGATTATTTCCTCTATCTATACTTATATATAATCTAGAAACGCGCCCAGCTTCCTTTAATTTCTAGTACTTCAATTCCTCTAATAAACAGCAAATTATAATCGTCTATTTTGCCGTCTGCACGTCTTTGTATTTGCTCCTTGAACTCGGCTCGGGTAGAGCCCTCGTGAGTCCGCTTTAAGCGAATATATTACCCCACGCTCATGTTTGGACTCACAAGACAATCCCTCTGAGTATATAGAGTAATAGCAATCTGAGCAAGAGCGAATTTGAGCAAGCGAATTCAGGTAAGCAGATTTAAGAGAGGAGGGAAGCCTTGGAAGTAAGTATAAAAATAGCTAGTATTAGTATATTAAGTAGGTAGTTGTAACTAAGTAATTATAGCTATTAATGCGCCTCCATACGGAGTAAAACATTAAGTAATTCAATGTAGCACCTCTGTATTCTATGTAATTCAAAAGAAATATTTACTTCAGAAGGGAAGTAAAGTAGTGTTTGAAAAGATGTAATCTCTACTCTATATAAACCTCCTTGTGAATAACGTGTAGAGAAAAGTTATAACTCCTAAAACATTGATTTTTCAGCAATTTTCTGACTGGTTTCAAGCACTTGCTCACATTCGCATTTATGATACTTTAGAGTAAATCGCACTAAGTAGTATGTTGTAGATGTTAGATCATGTAAAGTTTTCATAACACGTAAGATCTCAACTAACTGAATATCCAGATGCTACAGTAACTTCTCTCCTTAGTAAGAGAGGAAGCACAATTACGCGCTATGGTAGAGAGAACGCGCGTACGGAGGTAAATATGCTTCTACTACTAGGTACTACTTTTTATAAGCTAGTTATTATTATCCTCCTGATCTGCTGCTATTTTTCTAGGCTAATCATAACCTTCTATTTCACTAAGCATATTCTGATCACATTTTTGAGCCCGTACCCCTAGTCCAGTAGGAGTAGCCTACTATATACCTAGACACCCAGCGATAGAGCAGAGTGAAGAGAGATGCATCTGGTTGTAAGAGTAAGTTAGTAAGCTGGATCTGTTATTCTTACGTATATATAGCAAAGCAGGGCTAACCTTAGAAGTTGATAGGTTTGAAAAGGGCTTTCTAAAGTTAAATAAGGTTCAAATCGATACTAGATTAAAAAATAACCTAGAAAATGTGAAACGGAAATAAGTAAAGGGGTTGTTCAAATTTAGGTCTTTAATTCAAGTTTTCCTATCTCTCGTGTATATATTAGGATTCGCTGATATCTTGGAGTGAATTGTTTCTCTGAATTGGGTAGTACAGAAGAGTTATGTACCCATTGTTCCACCTCGCCCTATGCGCACATTTGTCGCTCACAACTGCTAGGCTATCATTTCCTAAAGGTTTATCCTAGTAAGACAATACGAGAAGCAGCAGGAGGTATGAAAATGCCTCTATTCTCCCATCTTTCTCCTCTTACTTTGTACTTATTGATACAGCCCCTATATAATATAATTGCACAATCGGTCCGCGAAGCAGTGCTAGTCTCTCACAGGGCATTCAACTCTACCTTGTTCGCGTTCTCTGCGAACCTAAGCTCAGCTGACGACCGTTTACGTGTGGACAGTTTACAATAATACTGCTGTTCTCTCCAGAAGAGTTACCACGTAGGATTGTGGCATTCGGTTTCCAGCATGCTCGCAGTAGTGCTATACTCGCATGTGTCAGCCCTTTTTTCGAAGGTCTTAGCCAATACGACGCGACAAGAAGCAAATGACGGACCGAGGAGAAAGATGAGGAAAGATAGAAGAAAAAGAAGATAATGAAGAGCGGGTGGTCGCCGTTTTGCTACAAGATGAAGGTTGCAATTGGCCCGTGCCCCAACGCGCTAAGCCCCCCTTTTCACCATCTGTGCTTTCATTTGCTAGATTCTGTAGTTACCAAAATCCCTCTGGCCCAAGAAGTTGACAATGCAATTTGAACCTCTCATGATTGAGAAATACAGACACAGGCCCCGGTCGCCGGCATACTTTGTAATCATACTACTGGAGTGCAAGGTATGCTTAGTCGCCCAAAGCTATTTATTTAGAAGTCTGTTCATTCTCTAATAAAATAGAGGAAATTCTTATTTTTGCATTACTCTTTCTGGTGTACAACTCGAATAATAAAAACCATAGTATCACGTGGGGGTGAAGGTCGCGGCCATCATATCATAGCTTACCCCGCCTCTTCCTAGCGGGTTCGTTGTTTCTTGGACCTCCTCGCCACGGATGAAAACAATGGCGGAATAGACAAGCGAGTTTTAGTACCTCATTCCGCCATTTTTCTTTTCATCCGCGGAGAGAACGTCGTACCCGACATCCAGTAACACTGGGCTATTGCTGCTGGGATTGGCTACAATCGGTCGCTTGGGAACCAATTAGGTAAGTGTGTTTTTGATCTACCCTACAACTACCTAGAAATCTGCAATAACCCGTTAGATCTCCTTTTTAGGAAGGTATCCCAAGATACTTACAACGAAACTGACTGGAAGCTCACAATCGAGACGGCAGATAACGCAATGCGCGCCAATCTATCAAGACCAATTCATTTGTCCTGCAATCGCCATGCTTCTAGAAAGTGGGCTCCTGCTTCTATAAAGACTGCATTGCCCATCCTTGATATCAAGGTAAGAACCTTGGTATTTGTTGCAATCTAGCGTTTTGAAGCGGCAAAGTGTCACAGCGGCGTTCGCCTATTACCGCCAAGATGTCGGGAAAAGAAATCGGAGGCGACACCGTCGGTGAGGTACAGACAGGTGACACTCTCAAGGAGAAGATAGCGGGTGTAAGTTGCTACCCCACTGCTACGTGTTGTGTTTCTTGAAATTGATACTATGCCTTAGACCGGATTTCAGCCTGTCCTCGATATCACCCAAGATCAAATCGAGGCGTGGGTGCTGCCTATCTTCGTGGCATAGAGCGCTAGCTAATTACACAAAGAGATCTTAACGTTACCGAGAATGACTTGATCAATGCTAGAGAACATGCCAAAGATTTTACCCTGGAGGAGACCCGCCAGGTAAAATCATATGCCAAATCCCAGATTCCACTCCTATAGTACTGACTTTGGCTCCATAGATGATGATAAAAGTTCTGGGGGTCCATCTGAAAGACCCAAATTTTCCCGTTGTGATTGTCGACAAGATCAAGGCCTTCCTTGGCAATGAGGATATCTTCGAACACCCTGAGAACTATACTGATCTCATTTTTGAGATGAAGGCAGAGGCAGCATTGATCACTGGTAACAGCCCTTATGCGGAAGTACGCGCTGTTGTCGACAATACGGATGACACGACGATTCCGTGTTCCACCATTCGTGTCTGGGTTATAGGTATTCTGTTTGTCGTCGCATTGGCTTTCATCAACCAGCTCTTCTCCATCCGACAGCCTCAGATAGTTGTCACTGCCAATGTAGTACAACTACTATGCTTCCCCGTTGCAAAGGCTGCCGAAGCAATTCTTCCTAACTGGGGCTTCACGATTTTCGGCACCAGGCATAGCTTGAACCCCGGCAAGTTTTCACCCAAGGAACACATGTTGATCACTATCATGGCAAGTGTTGGTTATGACTATCCATATACGGACAACATTATCTGGTCACAATACCTTCCACAGTACTTCAATCAGAGTTATGCGGGTCACTTCGGGTACCAAATCCTGGTTGCACTTTCAACCAATCTCATCGGGTACGGCATTGCTGGAGTGTGCAGAAGATTCCTGGTCTATCCAGCATATTGTGTTTGGCCCGCATCCTTGGTCACAATAGCTTTGAACGGAGCTTTCCACACAGACAAAAACATTGCAGTACCGGGCCCTTTCAAGAAGATATTCACAATTTCTCGCCTTCGGTTCTTCTTGTACGCCTTTATTGCCATGTTCATATATTTTTGGTTCCCCAATTACATCTTTCAGGTCCTGAGTATCTTCAATTGGATGACATGGATCGCACCAAATAATGTAAATCTTAATATTATCACCGGCATGGAAAATGGCCTTGGTCTCAATCCAATCCCAACATTCGACTGGAATATCCTGCTCTGGGATACGCCGCCACAGGATCCTCTTAGTAAGGATAGCTGGGTTTTTTACATTATACCCCTCCCCATCATGTTGAATCGCATATACTCCAACTCGACCCTAAACACTTCCTCTACTCCAAAGCACTCTTGAATAGAAATAACTAACTTTCCCGTCATATTAGTGGTACCATTCTTCAACAGTGCCAACAAATTCATGGGCGCATTCTTCTCTTTCTTCGTTGTTTTGGGGATCTGGTACTCAAACAGCTATTACACTGGTTATCTTCCTATCAATTCCAACCGGGTTTTTGATCATTTCGGCAAGCTTTATAATATTTCTCACGCCATTAATGAGAAAGGGCTGTTTGATGGCCCTAAATACGAAGCCTACTCTCCAGCTTACTTGTCAGCCGGGTACGCAACTACTTATTTAATCTTCTTCGCAATCTATGCCGCGGTCATCTCTTACACTTACTTGTATCACCGACATGAAATTGCCATGGGTTTCCGAAATCTTTTCAACAGCTTCCGCAAGAAGGAGGACAGAAACAGCGACCATGACTACACGGATATTCATAATAGATTGATGGCCAAGTATCCTGAAGGTCAGCAGCAAATCTTTTAATGAATACTTTCTTTCGAGCTTTAGACTATGACTGACCTATATTACTGCAGTTCCTGAGTGGTGGTATTTATTAGCTCTTTGTTTTGCTATTTGTCTCGGGTGTGCTGGCATTGCCGGGTGGCAAACTTATACTACCGTCGGCGTGGTATTTTATGGCATTCTCCTATGCCTTATTTTTGTTGTTCCTGTCGGCATCATCAAAGCCATCACCGGAATCGAGATCACCTTGAACGTCCTCGCGGAGTTCATCGGCGGTTCGTGGGCAGGAGGTAATGCTTTGGATATGAATTACTTCAAAGCATTCGGGTCAGTAGCCTTCTCCCGTCTCAAAGATGCAATGCTGCTCATTTGATCAATATACTTACATGCGGCATCTAGATACGTGACTTGCTCGCACGCTCTCCGCTTCTCCAACGACCTCAAACTAGCCCACTACCTCAAAATACCACCCAAGCAAACCTTCTTCGCGCAAATTATCGCCACCATTGTGTCCAGTCTCGTCTGCACCGGTGTCCTAAACTTCCAAATGAATTCCATCGAAGGCGTCTGTACCACCAACCAGAAAGACCACTACACATGTCCGGGCATCAATCAATTCTTCACCGCCGCCGTACTATGGGGAACTATCGGGCCCAAGAAAGTTTTTGGAAAGGGTGGGCAGTATACCGCGCTGCTGGCTGGCTTTCCTATTGGTTTTGCGCTTCCGTTTGTGGTGTACTATGCACAGAAAAAGTTCCCAAGACAGACGTGGATGAGACAAATCCATATCGTGGCACTACTGTACGGAGGTATTAGCTGGGCGCCTTATAATCTTAGTTATCTGTGGCCTGGGGTGCCAATTGGATGGTTGAGTATGGTGTATATGAAGAAGAGGTTCCTCGCCTTTTGGTCAAAGGTGCGTACTAATTTATCCCCCGCACCCTGGGAAATTCTTTGCGTGATGGATTACGCTGACGCGGGATTTGTTCTAGTACAACTACATTCTGTCTGCTGCTTTCTCCTCTGGCATTGCTCTTTCCGCGGTCATCATTTTCTTTGCGTTGCAGTATACAAACACTAGCATTGAGTGGTGGGGTAATGATGTTAGCTTTCAGGGCTGTGAGGATACGCCATGTGTGGCACACCACCTTGCGAAGGGTGACTACTTTGGACCGAGGATTGGGGAATTTCATTAAACGTGGTAACATCTCGGATATGCGCCTGGATATCCTCATCGCAGTACACATTCAGTTAAAATTTCAAGTCTTCAAACGAGGAAATATTAGTACAAAATCACTTACGTGGCTCTCTAGTAGAAAACAAAGGGACATCATTAGCGGCAAATCTCTTAGTTGAACAAGTCGGAGCATTCTAAATGGAGCAATGTCTTTTAATAAAGTATATCAACTTGTCGCCACAAGATGGATTGTAAGTTCTAAAAGTTTCCTAATGTATATATTAGGTCTATTCTGATTTTACTAAACTCTTCTTTATTGAATTCTTTATTAGATTCTGTAATATCTAAAAGCCTATAAGAGTGCGCCTCAATCTATTACTACTTCTACTATTATTCTAAAAGTCATAAAATAAATAAAAATAAAGACACTCTGTAATTAGTTACTATAGAGAAATAAGTTATATAATCTCTATCTCAAATATCCTTTAGATTATAGTATATCTAGCCTTTATACATTAGTACATTTTTGTACTTAAAGTTAAAATTATCTTTAACTCTAAAATTGCTCTCAACTTTAATACTATTCTCAGATTTAGTATTAATCTTATCTTATATAATAGATAAAGTAATAGTTTCGTTATCTACAATCGCTTCCCTATAGAATAGACGCTTAGCAGATCTTAGTTTATCTTTATTCTTACTATTTTCACTTATAAGATTAATATAATCATCGCGAGACTCGCTAATAGTATACTTCTTTGATTTTACTAATTTCGATATACTTTTAATATTAAGCGCTATATAAGAAAGCTAAGCTAGTCGCTTAGAGGTTTTTAGTACTAATAGAGCTTTATTAACTATATTAGCTAATAGCGCTTATATTATAATACTACCTTCAGGCTCTAGATATAAGTTTTTAGTAGCTAAAATAGCTACTGCCGATGCTGCCTCTTATTCTCTATTCGGCTTCAGGATCTATTTCTTTTAGAGTTACTCTAAGAGTACTTTCTCTTTTATATATCTATAGCAATTTGAATTCTTCTAAAGTATCTTATTATTCTAGTTCTAGGCTCTCGTCTAAGAAGTATCTACTAAGAGCCTATAACTTATAATCTTATAATTGAAAATAGTACGTAGGGCTGATGCTTATCAGCTTCTGAGATGCGGCAAGGTGGTAGCGGCTCTTTTTTCAGTTGAGACTAGCAGTAAAATGCCCTAGGTTAAAGCCTTCTTGCCGCTCGACGGCTTAGGAAGGGATTTTGAGCCATGAAGCTTTGAAGATGTGAAAGATCTATTGGTGTACTACAAACGCGGGAGAGCATTGCGGGTAGAGAGTCCATAACCCTTCTAAGATGTAAAAGTATGTGCCATAATATAGGCAGAAAGGTTTGTTGAACTGTTCAAACTGAACTGAGTGGTGACTCTAAGGGCTAGTGGTGTCGATCTTTGGAGTCATGTAGAGCTAGTCCAATATAGGCATCGGTCGGCACCGAATTTCTGCTACCGTACCTCCCCTCCCTCCATAGGCATATCCGACTGTCAACAACCTCAACACGCTCTAAAATCTCATTACTAAGATCTCCGACAATGCATGCATCTTTATAGACACCTTGTCTTTAATTGCAGACTAGTTATGCCCACTGAAACCCAACTCAGCGCCTGACACCCAGAATACAGTACACGGCTTCGTCGACACGTCGCAGCGTCAAAACGCGCTGTTCAGCGTTGCTACTCATTCCCTAGCGCCCTAGCCCAAAGTGAGCGACATACACAGGAAATATGAAGTGGAATGGCTCGATTGTATCATAATGGATAAGGTTTAATTCTATGAAACATAAATTGACTGTCTGGCCTTTACTCCGATTCCTGCTAAATGTAGAAACACACTAATGCGGCTGCCAAAGCATCACATCTCACTCCCATAACTTCATCCACCAATACCGAGGGTAAATATACGCTGCAGCCAATGTCCCCACCACTGGACCCTCAAGCTGCGTTACCTCACGAACAAGAAACCGTTCTATCACTGTCCCCGGAGATCCAGGTGTGAAGAACCAGTCTCTCAGGTTCTTATCTGAGAGTGCCTGGGTTGGTTTCGCTCGCTCGAACATGTCCGCTTCGAAAGCAGCAACATTCTCGCATAAAGCTTCCTTTGTCGCAGAGTTCGTGATATACTCTGCAAGTTTCATGGCATCGGCCATTGCCATGTTAGCTCCTTCCCCAGCAAAGGGCGACATCAGATGCGCGGCATCTCCGATAACTGTCACTCCCGGCCTGTTCTCCCATCTGAGGCCTATTGGTAGCATGAAGAGTGCTCTAGTCACCACGGGCTCTTCATCAGCAACTGAGATGAATTTCCGGAGCTCGGGTGCCCACTCAGCGTACTCTTTAGCCAGTAACGTCTTGAGAGTTTCTGGATATAGGGCACTTGAACTGTTTTTCATCGCCCATCCCTCTTCTCTCACTCCATAATCCGTAACTTTGATCCTCCCATCACCGATATGCTGAGCATTAATCGCGTGCCCGTCTCCAAAGCTGAAGATAGATCCTTTGTTCACAAGTGCGTCAAGGTCAGGGTACCGAAAAGCAGCGTCGCGGATAGTGAATTCGGAGCCTGAAATACCTGTGTAGATGGGAAGTTGATCAGTGATGAGAGCGCGGGTCTTGCTCCATCCTCCATCAGCCCCAATGATGAGGTCGAAACCGCTCTCATCTCCGTTATCGAAGTGAAGTGTCAAATCCTCGGAGACAGATTTTAGATGGCGGCCCCATTGAACCACTCCCTCGGGCAAGGATCCCAACAGCATAGCACGCAGTTCATGCCTGTCGATCTCCGGTCGTCCACCTGAGCTTTTGGAAGTTGCTCCCCCGATATCCAGGTATCTTTTCAAGTTCTTGTCCGCGATAATCAAGGCTTCTCCAGCGAATCGAGCTCGTTTCAAGAACTCCTCGTAGAGTCCCGCTGCTTTCACCGCGGCGAGTCCGGTTTGCGTGTGCAAATCCAGAGTCCCACCAGGCCATCGAGCCGTCGACGAAGCATCGCCTTCAAATATCGTGAATTTAATGTTTGATAGGCTTAGAATCCGACCGAGTGTGCAACCCGCAGGTCCTGCACCTATAATCGCAATGTGGTGTGTTGGGGAAGCTACCATGGTGATCGGCCGGCAAGGCCAAGCTAGTTTTTCAGCTGAAGTTAAAGAGTACGAGTAGATGAATCTTTCTTCGACAATTTTGAGATTACAAGTGGCAATAATCATGGAAAGCGAGCATTTATATTTCAAGTCTGCAAGTAATCTTCAGCTACTTTCTAAAACTACAAATTGTATACCATCTAAAGACATTTTGGTGATGATCCCCGACATTGCTCCCCACTGCCGCCGAGGTTGCCCGAAATGGTAATATTAGCGACTCAGCCCTATCGTACTTCGCCGCAAAGCTAGTCGTAAGCAAGCAAAGGTTAAGCTCTGCAGCGTATATACTTGGCCCTTCCACTCAATCCACAAGACTTCAAAGTTGCCGACTATCTACCTGTTTTGGCTGATTCAGTATACGACGCGCTTCTAGACCTCCGCCACGCCGCCGCGATTTCCCTTTTCTGTCTTGCTACTGTTGAGTTTATACTCCGATTGCTTTTGCCAGCTATGGAAATATCACGTATCCGTAAACCAGGTTGTTATACCTGCAAAGCTAAAAGGGTCAAGGTAAAATAATATCCTCTGATGTTTGCAAATATGAGGCTGCTGACTTGAACCTCCTGTATTCCTAGTGCGATAGAACTGTACCATCTTGTCAAAGATGTCTTAAAGCTTGCAAAATATGTCCTGGGTATCAAAATGAGTCTGATCATATGTTCCGCGACATGGGTAAGTATGCCGAGGCCAAAGTCCAGAAGAGAGTCAAGGAACGCCTCGGAAGAGATCCTTACCCTGTTCCTGAGATTGGAGGATGTCATGATCTCGAAGTCTTCTCGCCGAACAATTCCCAATCCGGCGAATGCATTCTCAGCCGCATCCCTCAACAGGTTGGAGCACACTGGGAGGATGTCGCTATTCCTCACTTCTTTGCCGACTATATCTTTCGATCGGAGCGTCGCAACCTTTCTAGTCTAGCATTTATCAAAGATATTGCTAGTACGAATACCTCATGCACCATTTTCAATGAGGCTCTTCGAGCCGTAGCACTTGTGAATCTCGCGAATCAAACTCGCCAAGCATTTTTGGCCTTGGAATCGCAAAGATCATATTATCGAGCCGTGGGACTCATGGCTAGGGCATTACAAGATCCTCGAAAGGCAAACAAAGACGCGACTCTAGCCGCGAGCTTTTTGATTGGCTTCTACAATGTAAGATCATATAACCCATATTTCCCACTTCGTAATTGTGCTTGCGAATTGACACTTGCACATAGATGATCAATGGGTACGACATAGAACCGCGTTGGGGCTCTTTCAACCTCAACGGTACTATAGCGTTGCTACATTCACGCGGCGAAGACCAGCTGAAGAAAGATTTTACACAAAGTATGTGGGGTATCATTTATACGGTCCATGTAAGAGTTGATAGCCACTGCCGTACCAGTTCAGGTCTAATAGCGATAATTCAAGATGGCAAAGTCCATCACTAGTCACTTCCAACCAGTCGACGATGCAGAGAAATGGGTGGAATTCGCTAAACCATACAATCCTACACACAAGCTCTCCCTTGTGGTTCTCCAGAGCGCACGACGCTGCGCTGATGCTCAGGTGCTCTTTGACGAGAAGATACAGGATGAGTGGTGGATTATTGGACTTCTGAAAATCGTCAAAGAGGTCATTCGAATTGAAGAGCAGTACCAGGAGTGGGAGGATTCGGCCAGTGGTATCTGGGGATATAAACAGATTCGTTCATCGTGTGTGGACAGTCAAACTCAACATATCTACTATGGTACGTACATCGGATTCCCCAAGTGATATTGGCGACTCCCGACAATATTGAGTTGTTCATCCGGACCTCCTTTATGAGGCAGAACCTCACAAAGCACTATCTCAACTCCAGCTACCTTCATCCTAAGCAATACTAACTCGAAAGTTTCCACACAGACATCTTAACGGCCACATTCTGGAACAGAAATCGCAGCTTTCGCATCCACCTCCACGAGGTACTCCTTCGCTGCATCTCGCTTATCCAGTCCCACCCGTACGGGCAGACCCTAACCTTCGACTTCGACAACACACGGATGCAATCAACATCCATCATCAAAGAGATGATCTCCAACATTCGCGCAAGCATACCATTCTGCTTCGGAACCATCGACTCGGCCGGAAAAGTGGTCAAAAATCCCAAACCCCAGCCCATAGTAGGGTACTTTACTCTTTTCCCCTTGTACCTGGCAATGGTGTCTGCGGAAGATGGGAGTGAGACTGAGGCTTGGCTTCGAGCCAAGTTGGAGTACGTCTCTGGTGCGATGGGAATCACGCTGGCGACACAGCTGGCACATCGAGGCAAGAAGGATCCGTGGGATATCAGATGAAAAAGCAAACTAAAAGTCGGTCACTCCTTCGGCTGGAGAGTAAGACCTAGAAGGCGAGGAGTCATCCAGGCTACCGCAACAACAAATACGTTCGATGAGTATTGATTTCCAATATCGGTGCTGGTCACCGGAAAGTTTATTTACTGGAAGGGATTCCGTGCGTGCGATTATGGTATGGGTTATCAGCTGACCATTCGAATCGAATTATTAATTCATGTTGAAATAACGAGTGCTTATATTGGTTCGGAGTTAAGATAAAGTCTCCGAAACGCGAGCCGAGTGGGCTGTGCTGACATACGAGTATGCTAAGCCTAATCTGAATGTTACAACCATCCTTTAGTGCAAATGCAAATAGTCAAGGCTACTACTTTCCAACATATATCAGGGCCTTGTCCCCCCTTTTCCATCACCAAACCCATCATTCAGACTGCAGTCCCATTTGAACGTCAAGACATACACCTTTTTCTACTAGCAATACAACATCAACTTTCACCTCCAAACTCACAACTCCCAATTCCGCAATGGACGACCCGAAATACTCCAAGTTTAGCGTATCTACCACAGTTTACAAAACCGTCAATGGCCAAGATATCGATCTGGGCGTTATGATCCCCAAAGCCGCACACTCCGGCCCACGCCCCATCCTAGTCCGTTTCCACGGCGGCTTCCTCGTCCTCGGCCACGCCATGTACCCAGACTGGTTCGCGCAGTGGGCAATCGACTACGCGCTCCTGCACTCCGCCATCGTAGTCGCGCCCAACCACCGTCTATTCCCCGAATCCACCGGCCTAGAAATCCTCTCCGACATCCGCGATTTCTGGACCTGGATCCAGCACGATCTGCCCGCGTATCTGAAGAGCGTCGGGAGCGAAGTCACGCCCGATTACAGCAAGGTCTTGGCGTTTGGCGAGAGCGCGGGCGGGTATCTGGCTATTATGTCTGGGCTTACGCAGCCGGATCTCGTGAACGCGGTTATAGCGGCGTACCCGATGACTTATATCGATTCGGACTGGTACCGCGTTGCTTCGAGCGCGAAAGCGCCGATGGGGGCGCCGCAGGTGCCGGTCGCTGTGTTTGAGGAGCATGTCAAGGGGACGCCGGAGGGCAAGATCTTCACGGGCGAGTTTCAGCCCGAGAGACTGCCGCTTGCGCTTTCGATTTTGCAGAGTGGTGGGTTTGTGGGGTTGGGAGATGATGAGTCGCTGTTTCCTGATCGGGTGCTGGAGAAGTTGAGCGCGGAGCGGAAGGTGCCGTTTTTGTTTGCGTTTCATGGGACGGAGGATAGTGCTGTGCCTTGTGAACAAACGCAGAGGTTTGTGGGGAAGTGGGAGGAGAAGTTTGGGAAGGAAAGTGTGGTGGGGAAGTGGGAGAAAGCAGATCATGGATTTGATGGTGAGACGACGTTAGAGGAGCCATGGTTGCAAGAAGGCTTGACTGGTGTGACTAAAGCATGGATTGGCTAATCTATATTGATTCAAGATAACGAAAAAAATAACTATCTAAGTCACCCTCATATTCTCTTATATCCTCTCTAGAATTTAACGATCCTCTTGATTGATTGGTGTGGCGTTCCTCTGGTCTATTTCTTCGGTTCTGTTGCCTACTATTCCCAATTTCATAAGATATGATTTCGATCGTTAAACAAGCATTTCCCAACGCAAGTTATCTCTTTGTGTTCTATGGGGTATTCTATTATAATTTCCTCATAATATACAAAGACGGTTAAATAGAGTAGGTTAGAGCAATCATAGCTTTGACTAGATGACTTACCTCTGCCTAATAGGTTCTTCACTTAGTTGGAAGTAGCAAGTCTAAGAGACGAGTAATTCCTCTGTTGAAAGAATTGAAATCCTTTCTTTAACTGAATTCTATATTCTGGAATTAGAAAGATGCCACAAGGATAGAAATGACAGATGAGAGAGAGTTGTTCTCGTGAAGCAGCGAGCTGAGATACATAGTGAAAACTCAAATGGCGAATACGCATTTGGATCGATGAACAGGCAGACACTACTTCCAGATACCAAAGAGGTGGGCCCGGCAATCTATGGATGATAAAAAGGGCCATCTTAGCAATAAGCATCACTGAGGTTATATATCCCACAAGATAGATTAAAAGAAGAATGTGTTCGTGAAGGGGGGTATGAAACCTGCCCTGCAGGAGCCCCCTCGTTGATTCGTCATTCAGCTCGTCCTGATCAGGACGTGGCGTCAGTCCTATATCACCGTAAAGTAGGCGAGAAGACCAGCCGGGAATAAATCAGCAGACAGTTGGCTCTAAGTGACCAGCTCTAGCCGCGGTGGACAGACCTTATTCGTTTTTGCTTGTCATGATACTGCGCGTCTCGATCCGGATCGTCCTTGAACGATGAGACCTTGCTAAAAGCTATGTTAACCACAAACTCAAGTAAAACTCGTAGCAGCTTCAACAACTGTAACCCAGGAAAAGGAAACGATGTTCATTGAAAACAACACAAACAGACGGGGAAATGTATCTAAAAAACGTACGTTCCTACGGTCCAAATTGACACTTCACTCAACCCAAATCCATCTCATCATCCCTCCTCGCTCTATCAACATGC
>QGMG01000494.1:0-26401 GCA_007825325.1 Lachnellula cervina | reverse complement strand
CCGGATAAAGAGGCATTCTAATCTATTCGGGTTCACTGTTTTCAGACTATTGCATTGCTTCCTAAATTGAGAGAGACAAAGACCTCCGTTGTTCCAAAGCTTCCCCTCCTCTCCCCTCCAGCAGTAGCACAGGGCCTCATCCTGGTGGACTCACGTGTATTTGGCAAGGCTCAGCAGCTTCTGGTGCTTCGAGTCATCATCAGCGAGAGCGAGTCAGGTTTTGGTGCCTATATGTACCTAGCCTAGCCTAGTTAGTGGTATCAGGTGTGCAATGGCAGCAGTGGTGTCTTAGACTCTTAGTAGTCCGGGGTGAACATGAACAAATAAGCCCGTTATTTAGACAAGCCAAGACAAGGTGCTTTCTCTTGCTGAGCTTCTATCAAAGACACCTTACCTCTGGGTAGTAGGTACCAGGTACTGTACGGCACTTTGACTCCAGTTCAAGACTCAAGAGCATGGCATGTGAGCAAGATAAGCGCCGTTCCTGACCAAAGAGTGGAGAGAGAGCTTACTGTAGGGAGGGGAGGGGAGTAAGGGATCGCAGCTTGTTTAGTTTGCCGCTGACGCTGACGCTGGTGTGGGGTTGATGACCGTACCGGTTGCGGCGAGGGTGGTGGGTGAGGCGAGCTCTGGAGATGCTGATGCTGTGTGCTCTTGTCTTCAACTCGAGCATTGTACGGTACAGAAAGAAATGACTATTTTACCTACTATTCTAGTATATAAAATATACTGTCATCGTTCATCTTTTATCAACAGCTTGGTATTTACCGTATATAAACATCCCCGTGTCGTGCTCAATCACACCTTCACAGCCGGATCTGTTATCTTGCGATAAGAGCCATCATCCAACGCATTATTACCGCATGTGGTTTAACACTGTTTGACAACTCCGCCCCAGTGATCAGTTCCAGTGCAAGGACCCTCTCTAGGCGACCAGAGCTCTGCCGTAACCATCATCTCTATCTCCTCCCTTCATCAACAACCCTTCTTCCTCTTCCTCTTCTTCCATCCATCATCCATCTCGAAGACAGCACCACCAACTGTCTTCAAACTGTATCGTCGTCCTCGTACCCAGATCTCATTTCATTTTACCACCACAGTCTCAGGCAGACCTCTCTATCTATCTCTTTTCCATATCCAATTCATTCCATCCATCCATCATGCGTGGGCTTATCGGCTTGACGCTGTTGCCGCTGCTGGCGTCATCGGCACCAACCTTCAGCACCGAAACCATCCACGAGGGTGCTGCTCCTATCCTCTCCTCGAGCAACGCCGAGACCATTCCTGATTCCTACATTGTCGTCTTCAAGAAGCACGTCACAGAGAAGTCGGCCTCTGACCACCACAGCTGGGTGCAAGACATCCATGGCGAGAGCGAGAACGTGCGAACTGAGCTCCGCAAACGCTCGCAGTTCCCCATCACCAACGATATCTTCGAAGGTCTCAAACACACATACAACATCGCCGGCGACTTCTTGGGTTACTCTGGCCATTTCGATGACTCGGTCATTGAGAAGGTCCGAAGACATCCCGATGTAAGTAGCTCCTGAGCTCTCAGCTACTGTTCTTCGTCTTATCTCGATTTCTTTGCAAATGGCCTCCAAACGACGCCTCAGAGCTTCGTCTCGGGGCTTATCAAGCTTGCTATCCCTTCAGGTACCACGCAACCTCGGGGCGTTCAGACTAGTTGCCTGAATTGCATAACCTGCTATTAGCACGTGATAGACTTCACCCATTGCATAACTATTGGCCAATGCGTAAACCATTGCTAACATCCTCTCTTTCCAGGTCGAGTATGTTGAGAAAGACTCTCTTGTCCACACATTAGGAGGAGATGATACTGGGGAGCTTGAGAAGAACGCCCCATGGGGTCTCGCCCGTATCTCCCACAGAGATAGCTTAGGTTTCAGCGATTTCAACAAGTACCTATATGCCGCTGATGCGGGTGAGGGTGTCGATGTCTACGTTATTGACACTGGAACCAACACTGAGCATGTCGACTTTGAGGGCCGAGCACACTGGGGTAAGACAATCCCAGCTGGCGACGCCGACGAGGACGGAAATGGACATGGAACTCACTGCTCTGGTACTGTTGCTGGCAAGAAGTATGGTGTTGCCAAGAAGGCCAACGTTTACGCTGTCAAGGTTCTCCGCTCTAACGGATCTGGCACCATGGCCGATGTCGTAAAGGGTGTCGAGTGGGCCGCCAACTCTCACACCGAGAAGGCTAAGAAGGGAAAGAAGGGCTTCAAGGGATCCGCCGCCAACATGTCTCTTGGCGGTGGCAAGTCCCCTGCTCTTGACCGTGCCGTTAACGGTGCCGTTGCTGCTGGTATTCATTTCGCTGTTGCCGCCGGAAACGACAATGCCGACTCTTGCAACTACTCCCCAGCAGCAGCCGAGAACGCCGTCACCGTTGGGGCATCAGCTCTTGACGACTCCCGTGCATACTTTTCCAACTATGGAAAGTGTAACGATATTTTCGCTCCTGGTTTGAGCATTCTGTCTACCTGGATTGGCAGCAAGTATGCCGTTAACACCATCTCTGGTACTTCCATGGCCTCCCCACATATCGCTGGTCTTTTGGCCTACTACCTGTCTCTCCAACCCTCTTCGGACTCTGCATACGCAGTCGCCGAGCTTACCCCCAAGAAGCTCAAGGAGAACCTGATCAGCGTTGCTACTGAGGGTGTTTTGAGTGACGTCCCTTCGGACACTGAGAATGTCCTGGCCTGGAACGGTGGTGGATCTTCCAACTACTCTTCCATCATCAACTCTGGTGGATACTCCAAGAAGGCTGCTAAGGCACCCCTTGACTTGCCAACTACTGTTAAGCTTTTGGAGGAGGCTATCGAGAAGGACTTCAACGTGATCTCTGGAGAGGTTGTCAAGGATACCAAGACAGCTGTGTCCAAGACCGAGAAGCTCTCAAAGAAGATCGAGCAAATTGTCGAGACAGAGCTCAATGAGTTCTTTGAAGAGCTTACCATGTGAGAGGAATTGCATCCATATTAGTAACATTTATGATATTGAATCAATGCGCTGAAGGAAATAATTCCTTACCGGGTCTTTTTTACAGTTTGAGCATCATGGGTCGGAGCTGGGTGGTTGTTCGGTCTCTTATTGTATCCATCTTGATTACAGGTTTCCTTGTGTCACAGGTCTCAGTTGTTGATAACAAACAATAGACAAACCATACAATTCTGACAATGTTTTCTTCTAGAGTGATTCTCTAGTCACTAAGTTCAGGTTATCTATATGCTAATATGTTTGGGGAGCATGGTGTAAACTCAATAAAGCTTTCCCGTCGCACCTTCCTCGTGGGCCCGTTTTTCCTATAAGGTTTGAGCAGAATGGCACCTTCCGTTCAAACCGCAAATCCAAGTATTTGATTATCTTTCCCGGAGTCTTCATATTGTTTCTTTCTCCTTCATCGAGCTCGTCTCAACTTTTGGTTACCGCATGCATGCAAACTGCAGAAACTGTATCGCATTCTACAAGTTTCATTTCAATTACTTCATCTCTGCGGCTATCGCATCACAAGATGCCTCGACGAAATAGCATCAGTCGACGCAAATCAACATCATCAGTTCACAGCAAGCATGATTCAATCGATCCCGAGGTCTCTCGTCAACATGCCCATGTCGCTGCCAATTTGGCCTTTGCTCGCTCGCAAGAGAGAAGCAGCGCCGATATGAGCCGCAGCGGTGTCACATCGAACAATGCACCACGCGTGTCTCAGGATGCTCCGAACAATAGGGAGCAAACTATCAAGCGGCAGCAAAGTGTCCGTTTCGCCGGACCCAATGCCGTACCGACAAGACAATCCATTGGTGGGCGAGGGACGCAGCATACTGTGCAGCGAAAGCCAAGCACGACTACTTTGAGACCAATGGCAATGACTACAAATGCTCCCGTTCCAGCCGCATATCGACCACCGAGTCGTTCGTCCTCAATCGGCAAGGGCTCTATGAGCAAAGCAACAGGTGATGGCTTTGCAACAGCTCTCGCAGCATATGATGAATACTACACTGGTGAAGACGATGTTGCCTCCACCCCCTCCTCCTACCGCCGAATCCGAAGGTCGAAGTCTATGTTCAGCCCTCTCAAAGCTCCGCATGTCTTCTATACCAATGGCACCCCGGATAGATATGACACTTCATACACAGGACGAAGCACCACCGACTCTCGAGCATCCGAAAATCAACCGTCTCAACCTACACTGCGAGGTCCCAAGTCAATGAGTTTTCTCCGCAGCCGAAGATCGACCATTAGCACGAAAAACGACGAAGCAGTCCAGATGGCGCGAGATAGGTTCTTCCACCAAACCACCCAACAAAGGTTGCGAGAGCAGCCGTCCTTTCTCTTCAGATCAAAATTTCAAAAACAAGATAGAACCTTTCGAAAGTCAGTCCGTAGCAGCAGCGGAAGCAGCTATGGCATGTCTATTGCATCTAAAAACCAACCCGCACAGCCGAAAGACTCTGTGCTAAGAGATAAGGCTCGAAAGGTCTCTAAGACAATCAAAAACAAATTGAAGCGCGTTCTTGGATTCACTAAGGACGAACCGGTCGCCATACCAAACCAGCAGGTTGACGCACCAGAGACGCATGTTCGTAAATATGATGGTGATACTCGCGAAATACAAGAGACCTTCTCCGGTGTTCATCATCCGGATGAGGCTTCACTCTTGCGAGTAACATCGCGTATACCGTCAATTCGCGCGAAAACCTCAGAAGAGAAATTAAAATCACATACCGGAAGCGTTAGAAGCTTGGGAAGTGAACACAGCGACGACAAGTCTCGAGTTACCAGCTGGACTAGCACTGCTGCAAATACCGTTACAAGCCATGGTGGACGAGCCCTTACCGAGAGAGAGCAACAGCGTCTTTCAATTATCAATGAGAACGGGACCCATGTAACATCTTCGTCCTTCGACCGACAGAGGTTGACAAACCAGTTTTCAGCTTATCCCACTATGCATCGACCTAGCAAGAGTCCGGGTAACATTACTTCCGTCGATAGCGCGAGAGTCTATTCAGCACTCATGAAACGCCTGGACGAAAACAGCCCCAAAGCTAAACTCGCAGCTTCGCGAGTTGGGAGTGTGGAGAGTTTTGCTGCTCCAAAGCAGATCCCAGCACGTGGAAGCTCTATTCCTAGCAGCAAGGACAGCCGAACTCCAGCCACTATCCGGCAAGTGACTCCCGAACATTCCAAAAAGAGGGGCAAAATCCGTGAATTTGAAGGCCGTGGTCACCAGAATGTAAGATCCAACTCTCTTCGGGCACAAAGAGGCAACCAAGACTCCGGATATACTGGAGCACAAATTCAGCAATGGGTCACAGCTGAGCCTCTTGGTGAAACACGGATGCGAAATGAAGATGATGTCTTCTCGCTAAAGGCCCTAATGGCCGACCAAAAGAATACTACTACTAGCCATCCAGGCTGGCCTGAATTGAACGCTCCTTTCGCGACGCATTCTGCAGGTTCTTCTTCTTACACTGTACCAGAAGAGTCTGCACTTACACCACAAGAGATAGCGCAGCTCAATCAGCCAGTTGTTCCAGCACATAAAGGTTTGCGGGAATCCCGATCGACCTTCTTTGGAGGAAGTAGTATGACCATTGCGAGAACAACAAGTCCTTACAGACGTGCCATGGCTGAAGATGGCTATAACTCATCAGCGTCGAGAGTACCCAGTCAGACCTCTCTAGTCCGAAATCCTCTCTACGTTGGACCTGAAAACGCTACACCTGGGCTAAGTGACAACGAGTCTCAGAGAGCGTACAGCGAGAGTGTTTATTCGCGAACGACAGGTGGCCAAATCCCTGCGGCTGCTAGTGCGATCTCATTAGTGTCGAATGATCGTTCTATTCCTGAGATGCCCTTTCTGCCTTCGGGTAATGGTGATGCCGTTATTCTAGACAGAATGACATACCGTCCTGCAATGCTACATGGAGTAAGTCGCCGTGCTACCGGCTCTAATGGATCGGTCGAGTGGAAGAACTGGATGTCGTCTGAAGTTGCAAAGCTCGAAAAGGTCAAGGACAACACAAACAAAGGGTCATACATCAATTACGCTCTGCCCACAATGCCAAAGTCATTCCATACTGGCCATGTTCGAGAGAACGCCCAGATTCATGACGATGAGGTGCAAGTTTCTCAACGCAAAGCCAGCGCGGTCATGCAGCCCCTGGGTATTGTTCAGCAGAACGCCCACTTCCAGAATCCGCCGCCCTTGAAGCCTATATTGAAGAATCGTTCTGCTGTCTCACTCGTTGAAAATATTGAATCGGAAAGTGGTGGACCGCATATCCCGCCTCCACCTCCGCCGCCGATTCCTGTTCACTCTCCCATCCGACCTATGCCGTCGAGGTCTTCTCTTCGTTCAATTGCAACTACAAACACAAATTATGCGGATAGCGCTCCCAATTCTGCTCTCAAAGTAACCAGTATGAGCGGAAGGAATCTGCTTCACAAGCGAAACGTATCATCTACCACGCTTCGCAGCACAAAGAGCTTGGAAACCCCAGCGAAGTTGGTCAAGAAATATGGCCGCCCATTGAACAACACACCGAGATCGGTCGGGAAACAGTTTGATTCGACTTCGACCAGATCCTGTACTCAGAATGAGAATGTAAGGATGGCGGAGGATCCGGATGATTTTTATGGTGCCGATGGGGCAGGTCTTATGGGTCCGGATACGGGCGAGATGTCGGAGCAGGATGCCCAGGCTATGGGAAGTAAGCGTATGGTTGAGCTATTTCTTAATAGTCGCCGCAAGAGAATTGCTGGTGGTAGCGAGGAAAATGGAGCTTTCATTTAAGGTATTCGACGAGTGTATCGGTATCTGTCATTGTTGACTACAGTCTTGTTTTCTATTAGCATTGTTTTCTATTCTTGTCTGCTGCTACGTTGGATTGATGGTGGTAATTGGGTTTTTTTGGTATTGGTTGGTAAATTCAGCATGGATTGTAAGGAGTATGGATTGGGTATGACAATACGGCATAAGACAGGGCAATAGGGCTTACATAAGAGGAAAGGAGTACTGGGATTGGCATAGATTACTTAGACGCAAGAGAACCGGGATATTAGCTTTAGTAAACTTCCCACTTCATATTCAACGTTCCTCTTGCCTTCCTCTACTGTGGTATGGCATGTTTGATGTATATCTCTTTCCAAAGGTATACATGGGAAATCGGACAGGCCTGGTGGGCTAGATAAGCAATAAACAGAGATGCAGTCTTGCCCCAGCCACAATAGTAATCGCAATACATTTGGGACTGTGCCATAACTGCCGCAATTCTGCCCCAGCTTCGTTTCCCCATTGCTTCTAGTACAGAGTGACTTTCCTCAGCCTTTGTATTCTGTCCTGTATGCAAGTATAATTTCAGAACTACGCGTATAGGCAAAATTCAGTCCAGCCGTAGCTTGGTAATTTCATCCCATTCTCGAAACGCCTTATATACACTTCCCTCCTCCCACTTGCCCTCTCTTTACCACTGGAACACCTCAATCCTCATATCCTTTTAAAGCCTTCCTCGGCCCTGTAGGAACTACACAACAGATATCGTTAGCATATATAGATACCCCACGCCTTCCCTTCCCTCTCATCCCAATCAATCCCTTCCCTCTATTTTGGTTTGCAGGTTATGGCAGACATACCTGGATACGTAAATGGGATCTCCGGCCTCTGCGCATCACCCAGTCTTCGTCGGATGGGCGGCACGACTATCATTGTGACGGGACCCAGGCTACCGATTATGATGGAGAAGAAAATGGCGGGTTTTTGGATCGCTGCCCAGCGGAGGTAGCGGATTGGTTGGGACCAGAAACGGGGGTTTGTTGCTGACATGTTTATTGGCTTTGGATTTGGCTGTGGAGGTACATGTAATTAGCGGGGTGTTGGAGTGAGGGGGAGATGGGGACAAACGCAATTGAGGGTTTGCAATTGCAATTCCGGTTGTGAGGTGAGGTTTGGCGCGGGCGAGATGTTGGAGGAGGTTGACGGGACGGGGAAGCTTGATCATTAGTTAGCGCCAATCACGTGTAGCTAAGGTACGGTACGTACCACATCCCTGTAAGCCTTGGCAATTGCATACGTTTCCTAAAGTTGTTAAGCTTCAGGACGGACTGACACGAACATCCTATACAATAATCCCACCATACAACGACAATGCGGTGGACTCTTTCTTTTCTGCTGCTGGGCCTGCTGGCCGTTGTGCAGGCGGCGAGCTCGAGTGGGGATAAATTGTTGGTGGTGATTGAAGAATTGGCTGAGAAGTCCAAGTACTCGAAGTATTTGGGGGATCTTGAAGGTAAGTCTTGGTAGCAGTTTTTTCAAGCTTTGGATTTGGATTTGGACTTTTACTGATGGTGAGAAATTATAGCCAGAGGCTTTAAACTCACATACGAATCGCCGAAGGGTGATAAAGTTGCATTGTTTGAATTGGGCGAGAGAGCTTACGACCACCTACTTATTCTGCCACCAAAGTCGAAAGGTACGAACAACAAGACATCGCTGTTGGAATCACCCAATCTAATTCTTCACAGGCCTTGGACCACAATTGACACCGAAACTCCTCCTCGATTTCATCAACGCTGGCGGAAACATCCTTCTTACACTCTCGTCATCCCATCCTACACCCTCCGCCCTCGTATCCCTCCTCCTCGAACTCGACATCCACCTTCCCAACGACCGTACCGGACTGGTAGTAGACCACTTCAACTACGATACGGCTAGTGCCGCAGAGAAGCACGATGTCCTGCTCGTCCCGAGACCAGATGCCCTCCGATCAGATGTCAAGAACTTCTTTGCGGGAGACGGTAAAGACGTGATTGCGTTCCCTAGAGGTGTGGGACAGACTCTGGGAAATACTAGCCCGTTGTTGACTCCTATTCTCCGAGCGCCTAGAACAGCATATTCGTACAACCCCAAGGAAGAGGCTGAAGGCGTGGAAGATCCGTTTGCGGTTGGCCAGCAATTGTCTCTTGTTACTGCGATGCAGGCGAGGAATTCTGCTCGTTTTACAGTGATTGGAGCTTCTGAGTTGCTGGAGGATGCTTGGTTTGATGCTAAGGTTAAGCCAAGTGCTGGGTTGACTGGAGCTGCTTCGGACAAGGCTGTCAAGACGGCCAACCAGGCTTTCGCGAAGGAAGTCACGGGGTGGACATTCAATGAGATTGGTGTTTTGAAGGTTGGGAAGATCGAGCACCATTTGGATGAAGGCGAGACGGAGCTTGCGAAGAACCCCAAGATTTACCGAGTCAAGAACGATGTGGTAAGTAACATCTCAACCCCTATCAAAACTGCGGACGGCTAATTAGCACAACAGAAATACTTCATTGAACTTTCCGAATACCAATGGGATAAATGGGTCCCCTTCCACCCCGCCGAGGGCGATAACATCCAACTTGAATTCTCCATGCTGTCCCCCTTCCACCGCCTCCCGCTAACCCTCTACTCCACTACCCCCACTTCAACAATCTGGACGACCTCGTTCAAAATCCCCGACCAGCATGGAATCTTCAACTTCAAAGTAAACCACAAGCGGCCCTTCCTCTCCAACATCGAAGAAAAGAACACCGTTACCGTGCGCCACTTTGCACACGATGAGTGGCCACGCAGTTGGGTCATTACCGGTGCTTGGCCCTGGATGGCGGGTATCGCGGTCACGGTCGCCGGTTGGGTAGGATTCGTAGCATTGTGGTTGTGGAGCAAGCCTGTGCCGTTGAAGCTGACGAAGAGTGGAAAGAAGGTTGTATGATATGTTTAAAAGGTGGACATAGACTCCTTGTTGATGGTTTTCTTTTGGGTCGCGTGAAGGGTGAGGATATATTGTAACATCAATGAAAAAATTATCAATTTAGTCCGCTGAGCTTTTTCTTTCTTTTTCTGACTGCGTCTTGAAAACATGCACCATATGTTTGGGCAAGCGCCCTGGCATCAAACGAAATGTTTTGTTCCACTTGTCACTGTAACCTAGCCTCTTCTTTCCTTCTCTATCTGGATCAGAAGTTCCTCTTCCAAATCTTCTGATTGTCTAAATTGATCGATCCAAAATCGCTATCACAGGGTGAATTCGTAGCACTCTCGCAACGGCACCACTACATTCTCAAAAAATAAATTCTGAAACCCAACGTCATCCAGATCCACACAGTTGGTGTCGAAATTGCACCGCACGCACCGGTTCACTGCGTTGGTGTAGCGCGGTACCTCACGCTGGTCAAGTTCCCGCGCTAGCCGTGTCGCGGCACAAAACTCAGTGAAGGGCGTGGCTTGGCCTGCGGTGTCGAGCTCAGCGGGCGCTATGAGTGTGGAGAGCTTGGTGGCGAAGGAGAGCTCGAGAAGTGAAAGGCCCAAGGTGAAGATTAGTTGGTTTTGCACCCAGGGCACTGGGGAAGAGGGAAGGGAGGTTTGTGTCGAGAGGTATGGCTGCAGGGTTTGACTATCGGGGGAGAGGATGTCGCTCAGGTCCCACTTGTCGTTTATCCAAGGCGTGGAGTGCAGTTGTAAGACTGCGGACGCAAGCAGGAATGCTAGTCGGTATCTGCTCATTGGTCAGTGTGCTTGCCATAAGTCGTTTGGAGGAGCATGCTTGTCTTTGGGAGCAAGCCCGTATGCTCCTTGAGATATCAGGTTTTCTACTGTCGTAGGGCGATCGTCCCCGATGGATGACTTCCAGGGTGTGGCGGGATACATGTAATGTTTCCATGCATTGTTTTTGAATTCACCCAAGCAGTGGATATCACTTGGTTGGCATAGCGTTTTGCATAGGTCTTCGAGTTTGGTGGCGGATACTGGAGTTGCAGAGGTAACGAGAGAACTTTTGAGTTTTATCGAGGGCTTGGTAGTACTGTCGAAAGAGACTGTGCTTTTCCCTGCTTTAGGAATGGATAACCTAGGTAAATGATTCCAGACGTCAGTAGTCTGAGCGTTAGAATGTCTGCTGCAAAAGAACAGGTGAAAGATGGTCAGACTGACTGAGCAGTTTGTGTTTCAAACTGCGTAATCACAACTTCTCTCCAGTTCCATGGAATTGGAAACGGTGGTCTGCCAGGCAACTGATCGAAATAGAACAATACTCGAAAAGAGACTTCATCGGAATCGTTTTCGAAATCCCGGAGCGCTTCAAGCTGCAAACTAGCGTGGTGGTAGTCTATACAAGAGCACGCCCATCGTGAATTGATTGCCTCAAAAAGACCAGTGGCGCGATTCCGAATATTCAGCCAGAACTTGGAATTCCCGACTTTTCTTTGTTTCTGTCTCAAGGGACTTAATTCCAGGTTTCCTTCTACAAGCTTTTCGATCTGTTCGATATCTCGATCAATGTCGGCAATCAATTTGCCGAATTTGTTATGGTCTAATCCTAGCTTGATTCGCCTCCAGGTAAAATTGGTCCTACTGAAGAATCTCCTCATTATTTTTTGCTGTTGGCTGTTATCTTTGTTGACCCATGCTGGCTTTAGGCATTATTAGCACAGACATGGACGCCAGGAAGATTGTCCGTACTTGTAGCCCATTTTCTTCGTCCAGCCCAAGCTTCTCCGCGAACTTGTTTACCCTTTTCATGAGCCGCTTTACTGAACTTGAATAAGGCCGGTAAGACGTGCCAAGTCGCTTCCGAAGCTGTGCAGACAGATCCTCCTCCTCCCATGCCTTACTTTCGGGATCTTCAAGAAGTGCTAACAAGGTAGTCTCAGGTAAAGCCAATGGTGCAAGCAGTCTCTCGCAAGTCAGCCAAAATCTAGCAGTAGCCGTGTCAAAGCTACAGACTAGATCCTGCACGACTTCGCGGTACTCTAACATCTCCCCAATAATCTCAATACCGTCGCTATAGTGCTCGAGCGCAGATATGAGCAATGGAACAGCGCCAAGAACGACACCCACAACCTCGAAGCCTGACATTGAGGGGTAATAGCTCTCGCAATGCAGAAACGAAGGAAGGTGTAATGTTTACAATCACCATCAGAAATTGAGTTGTGGTTGTGTTCGAGAAGACGTTGAAGCTGAAGCTGACGCTGTGCCCATCCTGTTTAGGCAGCATGTCCGATAAGATGTTCCGATTGGGGCTGGCTGGTAAAATTCATATACCACCATTGCTACGTTGTACACGTGAGCGATCAACAGCTGCGCACAACATGTTTCAACTTCAGGAAGAACATGAACAACAACAAGAAGATGAGCTGCCTTGACGGGACCTTTCCTAGCTGATCCTTAGAACTTCCACATCTCTACCACTCTCGTCGACGAGGGAGGGCGATGATGACCGCGTCCATTGCTCACAGTCACCGCGTCTGCTGCTTGGCCTTTCAGGACCTCATCACAACACTCAAGAACCCCGCCCGATCTTTTGAGGAGCAGGCTTCGCCGGCTGCTGCTGGAAATGAGTTTGATAGGTACAAAGTATGGGCGGGTAATGTTGGTGCTGGCCATTCGGGGAGGAATTATCGGATTTCTCTTGATTACCGCCTCAGAGATGCCTCGTTTTACAAAGATAGGGTAAGTTAGTTCCACCGTATCGTGGAATACAGATGACTGTGTCCCTCCAAATTCATACTTTGGCTTTGATTGAAGTATATATAGGTTGATAAGCTGCTTCAAAGACTGACTAGCACGGTACGTTCAGGCGTCCCACTCAGAATCGATCTTACAGCTGACAATCCAGATAAACAAAGGCACGAATGATACCTCACGCTAAGAACTAATTATACTGATCTCTCATAGCAACGGCCCTCCTGAATGCTAAAACTACACCATTTGAAGATCGAAACCACTCGTCGACAAGTGGGTTCTCTTCGAACCAGGAAGAAGATTCGGATTCTAGCTACGGAATTTCAGATTCCGATTCAGTCTCAAGCCAACAAACCAAAGATATACAGATAAAACAAGAAAATATTGACAAGGCTAAACTTACCATCGTTGAGAAATCCATCGGATCTCAGAATATCCAGACGCAAGCTGCCAAGACAGAGATGGGACAGCTCATGTACTCGATCAACTTCACTATCACATGTCTTTATAAGATGCCAGTTCGAAAGCCTGCACCATCAGATAGAAGGGTAAAGTATCAACACATAACCGTGGACCATTACAAGCCTTTCGACACTCTCTACATCATGGACAAGTTTCCAAATGCAGCGCAACAATTGAAAGACCGTCTCGCAAAGTCTGTCTCAATGCGGAGGCAGTTGCTGCTATATCGTGAAGCTCATCATGATTCGCTAAAAGTTACCTACTTCGAAGCCCTCTCGGAACAGCAGGGTGCTTCAGGAATGAATTTTGATGCTATGCCTCCGAACAACACGCAAAGTCAAGCAGGCCTGAGTCTACCGGCAAGCGGTCAAATCAAGCCAAGCACGAAAGCCACTACTTGGAAGGCCACAGACTTCAAAGTTGTCCCCGACGATCTTGCCGTACTCGAAGAACAATCTATCATCGAGACTGCTACAGTTGCGTCAACGTGGACTGGGAGGGAAAAGATTGAGGTCCCTCTGCGACCCAAAGGTGAGGACGGCGAGGAGCTGGAAGAATTTGAGTGTCCATATTGCTGGATCGCCTGTATTGCAAAGAGTCATGATATCTGGAAGTGAGTTATCCAAGCGCTTTGTTTTGATTAGACTTGGCCTGGTTTGTAGGATGACATATTAATGGGCTCTGGCGGGGCCTTATATAGAATCCAACGTTGATTTGAGGTAGTGGGGGATAAACTAGGACAATACCAAGCGCATATGCTTGAATTCTTGCTAACATTGCACACAGAAAACATGTTCTTCGAGACCTGGAGCCTTATCTCTGCACCTTTGGGAATTGCGATATGACAGACCATTTATTCGACAACAGGGAGGAGTGGTATGTCCATGAACTCCAAGAGCACCGCCGAGAATGGTATTGCAAGACCCCAGGACATACGATCTACAAAGAGCACATGCCTTTCCTGAGCCACATGGACCAAGATCACTCCGCGTACCAGGTAGGATCAAAGCAGATGCTTTTGAATATGTTTCAGCAACCATCAAAACAAGTACTAGAAACCTGTCCCTTGTGTCCATCGAATGCCAAACCAACTCGGAACCTGAAAAATCATCTTGGACGCCATTTGGAACAGGTTGCACTATTTTCGCTCCCGCGAACGAATGAGGAGGGGAATCCCCAGGATAATTCGGAGCTTAAGATGAAAGGATCCGACACCAATAACTTAGGATCAAGTGTGCATGCCGATAGCCAATTAGCACAAGACATAGTCATGCCGCGATTGGGGAGTCAAGAGAGCCATGGGACATGGATTGCCAACATGAGTGATACAAGTGGGGACGCAGCGGAAAGGAGGCGGCGGAGAAGATTAGAGCGTGCGCAGAGACGACTAGATAGTGGGGAGAGTTATCAATTTCCGTCATTCGAATCCGAACCTGAGGATGAAGCAACTATCGACAAGGATAGACTGGAACAGCACCCTATAATATTAGAAGCGAATGACCCGGAGAGGCATTTTCCGCAAGTACCCGATACCGAAGACGTTTCTTGGGACTTCGCTACTAGAAAATTCAAGAACTCTCGAGAGAGCTCGCGGTCGCCCGATATATTTCACATTCCACTTATAACCACAGACTTTCCCAACACGGACCCAAATTCCCTTTCCCGGAGAAGAGTTATCAAGATCAAGATTATTGCCATTGGTCTTTTCTTGCGTATATTCCGGGTCTTGCGGGAGGGACGGGTAATGGTCACAGAATTGAAAGCTGCCGGCGGCGGAAAGCATCCAGCTGGAACCCTAATAGACGTACGCGTTTCGCCACCAAGTTCCTTTACGGGGTTATTGAGATCAAGACCCCAGAGATATCGAAATAAAAGTGTACGAGAGATATCTTCTAGCACAAGTGGTCCACGGATTAGTCACGAGAACGCTCAAGCTTTTATACAAAGCTCAAAGGTATATCGTTTAAATTCGTCGGGGGCCCGTCTCTCGAGTCTCTCGAGGCTCTCCGAAGCGAAACAAGCACTTGCTCAGGTGAGCAAAAAATATCCAACCCCTCGTACGATAACAGACCGCTCTTCGCCAGTACGTGCAAAAGTAGGTGCACCGTCGTATGCTTCTGTAATGGCGGGAATTACAAGCGACAGCGTTTCGTCAGCTCTACCTGAACCCAGTGCCAGCACAACTGCGTATCCGAGAAGCACCAACCCCCATTCGCAGGCCAATCCTGCCCGAGAAAGCGCAGCACAAGAAGCTCTCGGGCGCTTATATGTATCCCGACATGCATCATCAACATCATGCACAGCCCCTTTTACCCCAATACCGCCATATCCCGAGTCTCCTGACACTGAGAACTTTGATCGTTTCCAAGAAGGCACTTCGTTTTACTATGCGCCTGAAGCAAGCACTGGAAATACAGCGGTCCAGCCGTCTGCGGACCGGCATGTCCCTCATACGGAATTGCAAGCGAGGCTACCGTATCCGCTGTCTCCAAGCACTGAATCAGATGGCTCAAGTCACGCTGTCTATGCACGGAGGTCTTCGGTATAAATCAGTAGTTCCTGGATAATTTAGAGGTCTCTATCAATTTTTTCTTATCCATAAAAGAAACCCCAAAACAAGCATTCAGCACGTACGCCAGCAACCCTATCATCCTTTCATTCATGAAGAGACCCCAAAAACAGTATTCAAGACAAACGCCCGCAATGCCGAAACCTCAAAACCGTGTCTCAGAAAACATAAACGCCCGCATTCCTATTGTACAAGTACAGCTTCGTTGTTATTGTTCCTCCAGAAACCAAATCCAAGAACACCAGGGGGTCAGTCTCTATTCATTCGCCGTGATACCAAGCTGTCTAAAAGAAGAAAGCAGTTGAATCATGCCAGATGCGTCGTGTTGAACAGACGGTGTCCCGTGTCGGTGTCACCAGCGCCCTTGAATGAGTTGCCCGAAGTACGAAGGATGCAGAGATTGAATTTGTCGAGAGAGGGGAGCCTTTGAGCAAGATATTGCAAGGAATCAACATGAGCAACCGCAGCAACCACCACGATCTGAATGGCGGCATCCAGATGACGGATGCGGTTAACAAACTCCACCACTGACTTGCCGCTGTTTATCACAGAATCTACCAGCACAACAGTGCCCTGATCTGGCAAATGATGAGGCAGTAGGTCGCCTGGCTGTTTGGCGTGAACAAACATGGCTAGTGGAAAGGCCTCGCTCACTCCGGAAGCCATGGGCTCCCCTCCCCGCATCAACGCCACAATGCATGTCTTCTTCTCGTCGAGAAGACGGTAGCCATCGGTCACTCCTCCTTGAACATGCGGAATATCGTACCTTTCCACCTTAATCAGACGCGACACGTACTGGATGGCCAGATACCACCCAATATTATGATGGGATTTCCGGAGGGACGGGCCAGAAATTCCTGCATCGCGCGTCGGAGTTGCAAGCAGCTTCGATGAAGTTTCGTGCGTAGCCTCGGTTCGTAGAAAGCAAGCCAGTTTATTGTGGTGGTAGATGACAGAATCGAAGAACGTTGATTCGATGAGTGACACAATGGGAAGTTGGGTGGCGTTGAGCCGCGGCGAAGCACTGCTGGGAAGTACGACTTGGCGAGCGGAGAGGCCCTCAAATTTAACAGCATACTCCAACTCCCTATCCATGGACTTGCTCCTGGAATGCTCTTCGCCAACTACCAAAATAGCCTGGTCCGCCTTTTTCAGCATTCCCAAATCCAGTGGTCCATCCCCGAAGGCCCAGACGTACAAACAATGAACCTTTTGTAGGCGGGTAACCAGGGCTGCTTTCACTGCAGCTGTCACAACCACGCGGTCTGAGATGCGCCCTCCGCCAATGACTTTCACTGCTTTGGACAAGCCATTTCTCTCCAGAACAATTTCCCAAACTCGACGTAGTCCGCAAGTAACGACCACCGCCCCGACATGAGCTTGTTTTGTGGCCTTTCGCAGCAATGACACAAACTCGGAATACATTACCACCTTTGAAGCTACGTCTTGGCAGTGATCTTCAAACTTCTGATCGTTGGCCGCCCCTTCGTAGAGCAGTGTAGCTTGGCGAAAAGCGTTGTAGGTGTATCCAAGGGGGCCGCCGAACAACGTCTTCAATGTGTCTTTATTACCTTCCGATTGGAGAGACCCAGGCACCATCTCCCAGAACATCGAACCAGTATCCGCTGGCGAAAGTGTTTTGTCGCCATCCAAGACCAACATCGTCTCCAGATTGCCTTGGCCGGCGGGAAAGGCTTCGTCCAACTTGCTTTCGGCCCTGGACAGGTTGAGCTTCTCGTTGTGGTGCTGGAAATCTCTCAACAGCGGCAAGGCAGCCTGCAACATTGAAGTTCTAGCATCCTCAGATACGACCGTGGTGAACAAGATATCATGCTTAGGACAGAGCTCGCGCAACTGGTCCTTCTCCGCATCCTGCCATTTCTGCAAATGCTCGACCGGCTCAACAGGCCGAGCGCCCGTACCACGAGCCTCCGTATCTGCCTCCCGGTGCGAATAAATGAGCCCAGCCGGAACATCCAAGTACACAACATGCGAGTAAGTCCTCGAATCCGCCTCCGTCCACACCACATCCCCCGCATCCTTGCCCGCGGCCCAGAACATCAAATGCCCCGCCACAAGCGCCACCTTGCCGCTCTCGGCGGCCCGCTGCCCAATCGTCTCGATAGCAAGCTCGCGCGCGCGCTTCTTGCCCTCCTCGTCCATCTTCTTGAACGCGTCAAAGCCGCCGGGCACAAGCTCCATGATCATCGCTGAGCTGTCGTGGTATGCGAATTTCTCTTCTCCGAGTTCGGGTTTCAGCTTTTTTAGTAGGTAGGTCTTGCCGCTGCCTTGGATGCCGTAGATGCCGATGACGGTGGGCTTGGGGATGGAAACCGTTTCGCTTTCGGGGACTGCAGCAGTAGTGGCAACGGCAGCGTTTTCCGGGGGATTGGGAGATGCGTTAGCATTGCTGCTCGATGCGCTATTGTTGTTGGTCGACATCGTCAACCTCTCGAGGGGGTCTGAAAAGGATGGATGGATGTATGGGAGAAAGTTCCGGTTCAAAATTCAGGTCAACGACTGCAGAGGGAATCACACTCAGCAGCTGCTACTGAACAAAAGATGAGATTGGAGGTGTGCGACAGCTCTAATATAGCAAAATGACATTAAGCAGTGCGGAAACTTGCCTTTCTCGTTCTCCTTCTAGAACCAACTCGCAGACATGTTTGCAGATTGCTTTCTATGCATATGCATGAAGCTATACCCACGCAAGGAAATCACGATTGCAGCCTGCCGGCTGCTACAGCTTGCTTTGTCTTGACGTCTGTCACTGGCTCGAGAGAATTGGTATGTTCCATGCTATGCTTTCTTACAATCTTACCTACCAATAAAATGCCCATCTGGTGATTGGTTGATGCCGTTATGACCGACTGACTAAAGACAAATCCTTTCAAGGAAACAAGCAAGCTGGTTTGTGAAAGAGATATAAACCGAATTGAATTAGAGATTGATTCAAAGAAGCCTCTTTAACTAAGCAAGCTGGTTTGTGAGAGACGTAGATTAGATTAGAGATTAGATTAACAGAAGTCTTTCAAGCAAGAGCGAGCTGGTTTGTGAGAGCCATACATTAAATTAGATTGAAAGAAGCCTTTCAAGCAAGCGCAAGCTGGTTTGTGAAGAAGACGTAGTGAGTGAGTGATTCGCTTGAAGCTGCGGAAGGAGTGCTTTAATCCAGTCAAGAGGGAGGAAGGAAGGGTTTCGTGGTTTGGTTTGTGGTTATTGTAAGCAGATCGTGGGGTGAGGGTTGTTTGATTTGAGGTATAGTAGCAAAGGAGATGATGGTTGATGGAGAGAGGGCAAGCCTTTTTTTGTGTAAATTTGATACGTCTTACTGTGTATAGCCCTGCGTCTAGACGCTTATTTTTTGGCGGATATGACGAGAGACATTAGGAAACCAAGGAAAGATGTGAATAAGACAGGAGTTGTGCTCGCTTGAACATTTGCATAATTCAGTGGTGTATTATCATATATCTATCTAGCCGTACTCTAACAGTTATGTAGTCTCCATATCCCAAAACTCCTCCCAAAAATCCCACGTCTATATGCCAACCGTCGCCCCCTGCGGTACCGCTTCAACATCGCTATTACTCCCACTAACCGCCATCTCCTGCTTCTCCTGCTTCGCCATCCTCTTCTTACTTCCAAGCCCGCCCAGCCCATTCATCGCCTCCTTGAACGAAAACGCCGGGTTGAACAGGTTCAGCGCAAAGCAAGCCACGATGACCATCACGCCCTCAAACCCCACAAACAACCACTGGCGCCTAATCAGGTTCCCCGTCCACCCCTCACCAAGCTCCGCCACTCTGTACACGCTGCGCCAGAATATACAGATGGTAGCGAGCGTGAGCGCAGCAATGAAACCCTTGAATCGCCAGCTCCCTCGCAGTGACACGTACAGCGGGTTCTGGTCAAACGCGTCTTCGCCCATGGACTTGTAGCGGCGCCGAGTGCGGATCGCGAAGTCGACGCACAGGATCATGAAGATGAGGAGGGTTAGCACTTGGAAGGCGAGGCCGGCGACCATTATGTTGTCGCCGGTGTCGGGGTTCTCGTTGGAGTGGGATTCGGCGGAGGCGAGACCGCCGCCTGCTGCTTGCAATAGGAGGGAAACGAGATCGCATGGGATGAACTGTGGTTCCACATTAGCCATGAAATTCTCCGCCTGACGAGTGAGAGGGAAAAGCAAGAAATGCGCTTACGATTCGCGTATATGCTTCCGGGCTAATCCTCGAGTTCTCGGGCCCAAACGCATACACGATCCTCCTCAAGCACAAGTATATGCCTCCGGCCAAGAACGCGGGCGCGATGGTCAAGCACACGATCTGCATCAGGAAGCCATTCTCCTGCCACTGGTTCTTGTTGCTCTCTATGCGGCCCACGTAGCCGATGACTTCCAGTATCACGCCGATCAACATGGCGACGGTGAAGGCCAGCGCGCGCCGGGTGAGCGCAAAGGTGACGACGAAGCCGAGGAAGGAGATGGCGAAGAGCGCCAGGAAGGTCGCGTTGGCGGCGAGGGAGACGCGGTAGAAGTAGTAGGAGCTGCTGATGGGGCATGTGTCGAGGGTGCAGGCTGCGAATTGGTCTTTGGTTCTGCGGGCTACCAGCTCGTGGATGAGGGATGCCATGTTTGCGGTTGGTTAGACTGGCAAAGTCTGTGATGGGGTGAAAAAGAGGATATATGCAGATAGGACAACTGCAGGGGGGTAGTTTTGCTCTCAAGAGATAGATAGATAGATCTCTTGGTGTTTCGTCTACCAGCTGGAACAAAAGAACAAAAGAAGATAATATGGGAGATGGTATTACTTCTCCTTTGTACTGAAAGAGGCTGACACAGCTAACAGCACAGCCCAACACACGACTTACATATGGGCATCATGGGTATTTTGTATTTTGTTCCATTGATTTTACGAAGTAGGTATCAGCGTGCCTGCAACCATGCTCGCTCGCTCGTGGCGCATCTTCTTACCACTTGTATGGAGGTATGTATCCGGATTCCGTATCGTAATACGACGACCCCACAGCGGCCTACCGCTCCACTTAACGCCTGTATGACGATGTGATTTGACGATCCGAAAGATTCGGCCTGTGTTTTATCCGACGCTAGGATGTCTTAGGACAATGCTAATGTTCGTCCCGTCCCAAGTCCCAACGGGAACGGATCAACTATCCAAGTTCCGGGTCCGTAGCTGCTTACCTAATTATAACTTTTTGTACTTCATCAGCTTTCTCGAATCTGTCTGAATGCATTCCCAAGTTGTTTTGTTTCAGCTTGAACCTATTTTTATCGAGAACATCTTCCCGGTGCTAAAGTAAGAAAAATATCCGAAAACTAATGTATCCAGCCTTTTTAATGGAACGAAGGAACGAACGAACGAAACGATTTCTTATCTCTCTTTCTCCTTGCAAAGATTTAACCGAGCTGCCGGTATTTACATGTTCCAGGCCAGCCTCTCACCAGGCTCGGAGGTTTTCGACCCAGGTTTTCATTTCCTTCCAGGTTGCCTGTTGTGTCAGCAGTGGGGGCTCGCACCGAGCCAATTTTGATTGGATTCCGCATTCGCTAATACTCGAAAATAAACGTTCTGGGTTGTACCCGGAGTGCGAAACTTATCCCCTGTCGCTCTAAAACATTGTTCTGCAAGCATGTGTTCACGTGAGGAGCTCGCGACGAAGAAGGCCTCGCTTAGAGAGAGCCAACGATGATTTGAGGAGTAGGAATTTCAATATCGCAATTCTTGGACGGGAATGAATATTGATCGAGGACTGATTACTACGCTTGAGAGGTGAGAGGATTGGGTTGTTTGCATGTTTCGGATCTTTCTAATAACTACCTTGGTGAGCAAAGAAGGCGCGTGCGCGTGCCACATTCAGGGGCTTAAGCGATCTGTGGTCAGGGGATGAAGAACGTCAAGTGAAAAGCTAGAGTGCAGTTATCATTTGCTTGTTGTTTGCATGCTCAATATCGCTGTTGGAATTGATGTGGTTGATCCCCGCGCAGTAACTTACCTGTGCTACTACTCTGGGTAAACCACGTTGTTGAGGTTACATGTATCTGCGAATTCATTCACTGATGAATTGATACTGGTTTTTAAGGTCAGGACACTTGCCCTCTGCTCGTCTTGTTCACCTTGGCAACCATTTCTGCTTATCTATTGCTTTGTTCTCGATCTCGCATATGAGAGGGTGCAGGTTATGGTAACATGATCTTGTATTGCAGGGCACAGATTTCCCCTAGGTCTCAGGGAGTGCTTAGCAGGCAGAGGTACTTGGTCTATGCTGGCGCCAAAGAGCTGTTGTAAGCATATCTGAAGGGGAAGACGGGCAGAGTAGTGTCAGGTACAAAAAGAGGGACAGAAGGTTGGGAAAGCAGTAGTTCTGACGGAAAAGTTTCACACGGGTATAGAAACAGTCTGCAAAAACTTCGCTATTTATCTTGTTTACCAGTGTTCCTCCGACCGGAACACTAGTAAACTTCTACTTAGGTGCACCGCCTCTCGCCACAAACTACCTGTTCTCGGAGTTCTCATCCCATTCCATTTCCATTGCATTGGGTCACGTGGCGGAACAAGGTGGTAGATCAGTAAGGAAATCTGTCTGACAGCCATTCAACCTTGAATTGATAAGAAAGGCCTTTTCGCTTCTTGAAGTCCGCCTCTCCTTTGTTGAGGCCCATCTCTAACCCTAACCCTACCTCGTCGCTCATCGGGGACTTCCGCTGCAGGACCAATACATATTCCTGAATGTTGGGCATTGAGCGGAAATTATCGGTCCTTAGATCAATTCCGCAGTCTTCTATTACAAGGACCTTCATCTTACGAAGATCGCGTCGTCGAATATTGAGATCGCCTAAGGATAAAAAGACTTGGTTCTGGAGTCGGATGTCCTTTGAAAACAAGAGCCTGTCTGTAGCAAAGTTGATCCATATTTTGTTGCTGTGATTTCGTCTGGCGCGACCGGATGCTCCGTGGTCACCTGTGAGTGTGTCATCTCCTTTCTGCAGAGGCTTTTCATTGACAAGCGTGTAGAATCGTTTCCCTTCAGTTCTCGCCTCGTAGCTCGTGTTCATGATCGCAGGCGCTATTGACTAGATTTCAGCAATTAGCATTGACCATGATAAATTAAGGGTTTGATGTTACTTGGCCATAAACGCGCGAGTCACACCCGCTTGCTTCCAACTTAAAGATCTTGATATCCCTGGGTTCCATTGCAGCGATACCCCAAATCTTTCTCCTAAGTTCGGGAGGCAGCTTCGGGAAGACGGTGAATTCTGTGAGGGTTTGGGGAAACTCGGTCTGCAGACCCGGGAGCTGCTTGAGGAGGTCTTGTAGGCGTGTCATGTTTGCGTCGATGAGAGGGTTGGAGATGTTGTTGTGGTTGGAAGTTGAAGTGGAAGGGGTTAAAGGAAATCAGGCCTGTGTTTAGTCGTGAAGTTGGGCTATTTAAGTACTCGCAAGCAATGCGGGATTCACATTGCAGTCTCGCTTAAACGTGGATATTGACTGGCAGTAGGTAATATACTGCCAGTACCTACCTAACTATGTATATTCATTCATCTCAGGTCAAGAAGCCATGTGACCGTCCTCAGCAGTCTCTGACGCCATTACTTCTCAACTTCTTTTGTCTTGCCTTCCCCATATTCTCGTACTCGTCTCTACTCGCAACAACACCAACCTTTGCCAACAAGCAAGCGGGAAACTCAAGTGGAATAGCTCAGCACTACGATGTCTCACTCCAACATGATCCTCCAGCCTGATATAGAGATATGTCAACCTCTGGAACAATTCACTTCATTCCCCAAGCTTCCGCCGGGTAAGCAGATTCAAACAACATCCTTTGTCTCGTCTAGCCCCGCACAACGCTGACTGCTTGGGTTTCCTACAGAGATCAGGAACAAAATCTGGTCCCTTGCAGCCATGGTACCAAGAGACATCAAGCTGTACCTCCATTTCTCCACGCGACGCTCCTCCCGGATTGAAGGCCAGGTAGTATAAAAAAGCCTATACAAGAGAGGATTTAAAAAACTGACGCCGTTTTATATAGTCAATCGCACCTGCCATTATGCATACAAGCAAGGAGTCTCGGTCCGCGGGTGATTTACACTACACTCAATGTGTAGAAATAGCCCTAAAAGATGCAGAATTGCATTTGGGCGACGCCCCTCCTGATGTTATAACCGATGGATATCAAAACATTGTCTGGGTCAACTTTGAAGCGGATCGATTTGTTCTCTCTGGTCGCGCATATTACATTGATCTTGTGTTTCTGAGGAGATCACCTTTGCATTTTTACAACTTCCAGAAATGCTATGTCCAGAAGATCAAAAACCTCGTGGTTCCCGCGCGTGGTTCCACCACACTAAAGGATCGCGTCGCCTCATGGATAGACAATCTGATGTCATTACTGCGCATGGACAGCATGAAGCAATTGGTAGTTATGGGTAAGGGTGCGTCCTATCATCATTTGGACCTCTTGGATTATCGAGTTCAAGTTCGTCAAGAAAAGGATGATATAGAAAAGCTAGGGTCTAAATATCTTAGTAGTAAAGGGCTCTCTGTGAAATTCTCATTTCATAGGCTTCTACCAGGCGAAGCCCGCCTGCCTGCTTTGGCCGGGGGATATTGGTGGGATGAAGCGCAACAGGGTCGAAGACGGTTTTTTACCTCCTGATGGAATTTTACGGCAATGGGCAGCGCTTACGATGACTGAACGCAATTATTATAAGTAGCGAAACATTAACTGGCTATATGATATTGAGAATTAGAATACATTGGGCTAGATGGGATTCATCATCATGATAATCTATGTCGTCACGCATTGTTCACGTGTGCAGAAGAACTAACAAACATGGGACAGTCTGATTTTTTAGTCACATTAAAAGCTTTTTGGACGTAAGCTTAAGTCAGCCCTTTTCTTGTTACAAAATTTGTTGCTTTCCTTACTTGTGGTGCAAGTCATGTGGTTAGTGATAAATCTGGCTAATTGCAACAGCTCTATGGGTCAATAAGTATTTAGTGCCGCCAGTAAGATTGTCATTACACTGCCAACCGGGGTACTTGTATAATGTGGAAGACATCAGCAAACGAGGCATCAAAACATATTTTCATGTCACCGCCCCCCACCAAACCTAAATTTCAAAAACGTCCTTCTCGAACCATCGAATTTCCTGCAACAGAAATAGCACCAGCACCTAAGCTGCACCTTGAATAGGCTTTGCTCAACTCAAGTCAGCATTGAGTTCTACACCAGCAATTGTCCAGATCTCTTGCAACGCCGTTCGATCCAGCATAATCCCTTCACAATGATGGATATGGTCTATACCATTAGACCTATTCTCGACGGTAACCCCATTGAACTGAGAACGATAATGTTTGCGCCAAGTGTACCTGAGGATTCTAGAGTCAGTATCTTCCGCCATAGGGACACCGAGAGGAGTGTTTCTGAGACGAATGAATGAAGTTCAAAGTTCGCCGGGTGGCAACATGCTATTCAGAAGAAGAAACTCACATGCAATGCATCACATGCCACTCCTGAGTCGTGTAGAAAAGCCCTCTAACATCCGCCAGTAAGCCCATCTCCTCCCTAGTGATACGAGTCGTGCCATTGAGATCTCCCCAATACGGCCACTCGCCCCCAGGAAGCGGGCCCTGCTTGTCGAACTCATCCGAGAGCTCCATATCCAGGCATTGCGGAGGCAGCCACCCAAGTGCTAATGGAGTGAAGACGCAGCCTCTGGAGAGCGCTTCGGCTACTGTAGTCCCACCGCAAGAACATGAAACGGGCTTGTGCGCGTGAGAATGGCGCAGAGTAGATCTTGCAACAGAGTAGATGCCTAGGAATGCAAAGGCGATAAGTACGGTTTTGACAAGCAGGATCAAATAGTGGTGGATGTTGCTTTTCGTCTTTGGAGCGGGTGCTATGCCAAGTTCGTTGTCTGAACTTTGGCTACCGTCGCTCGATTCCCGGAGAAGACTGTAGGTGGCTTTGTCGCTTTCATGGACTTCTTCCCGTTTGGGAGTCGCAGCCCGGTTGAACCATTTGATTCTAATTCTTGTTTAGTCTTTGAATCGAACGAGTATGAGGAAAGCTCACCCATCCATTGCCATTGGCCTCGTTGAATTTGCGAAAGGTTTCCTAGGCTTGTGATGGGTTTACAGAAAGTCTCAAGCTACTTCATAGAAGTTGAACAGATCAGAGAAGATGAAGTTGGGGATTGAGAGTGTGGGGTTCTTTGTACCGCCAACATTCATCCCTCCTATATCGGCCAGCGCCCATACTGATCACAGACCATCCTAGCCTGTAGGCCACAAACGCATCTCGTCATCCGGTCCGAAAGCTTGCATGTTGCAGATGAACTTGTCATGCGATATCTCAACGACGGTGAGGAGCAACCTCCTTTCCAGTGAAAGCTTTCTGCGGCTATTGGAGACAGGATAGGCAAGCATATTGACACATGCTCTGTAATGCATCAACACTGCAACTTTGATCACCTTTCCCCTCTTATTTGTGCCACTTAAGCTTAAGTGCTTACTCTTCTGATGCGTACTCCCTTGGTGCTTGCTCTCTCGTTGCTTTGTGGGAGCTATATCCGTTTCAACGCATAGACCACATTGAGGCTAAATACGATATATGATATAAAACGGACTGGCCAGACCTGGCTACCAAATGCATAATGCAGTGCTTCGGAATCACCGTTCGTGATGCAGAGCCAGCATCAAAAACCAGCTCAGATTGCTATCACGCAACCTCTTCCCTCACCACAGGAGCCGATAACATGCTTATGAAAAAGTCACTTCGATTCAAGCGAACGAAGGCTATATAATAGCCATCGAAAATACATATTTTCCAAGTCT